>OU795038.1:7239227-7489227 GCA_917208275.1 Patella pellucida
ACGTTATAGGCAAAATAGTGTATTCAAACAAAATAGTGTAATCAGCAAATGGACTGCTCATCGTGTACAAAATACACGACAAACAGTGGTAACAGGTTCCCGGAAGAGTAAGCTTACCCTGCCTGGCGCCAAAGTTTTGTAAATTGTGACCGCTAGGGTATCCACAACCCTGGTATTATTAGCACCGCAGGAGGCCACCATCGATTGTGTAAGCATGGTAAGGGATTTAGAGTAGACAAGAAGCAAAAAAAAATACTTATGGGGCCTAGGATGGAAGCCCCCCCCCCTCTCGCTTCATTACGAGATGGTAAATATATGGTGCCGTCTCTACTTCATTACGGACTGGATATGCATGACCAAGACATGGTGCCGCTTTCGCTTCATTACGGACTGGATATGCAAGACGAAGATATATATGACGTATAAATACACTGTCGCCAGCTTGGCACGACGTGGGGGAGGGGGTGGTCTAAAGTGTCACACTTCGACCTCTAGCTAGCGGTTGTGGTTTCGATCCCCGGTGCTAGCGTATGTGACTTGTAGATAGGGGCACTTTCTCGATCTCGTGGCCGGTTACCTCTGGCTTGCGGTTGTGGTTTCGATCCCTGGTGCGAGCGTATGTGACTTGTAGATAGGGTCACCTTCTCGATCTCGTGGCCGGTTACCTCTGGCTTGCGGTTGTGGTTTCGATCCCTGGTGCGAGCGTATGTGACTTGTAGATAGGGTCACCTTCTCGGTCTCGTTGACTTACTCCGGGTAATCCGGTTTCCTCCCACAGCAAAGACCCATGCGCGCTAAGATCATTATAAATGAAAATAAGACAGCTTGCCTGCGATATCACCTTCAGTGGAAGCGGACGTTAAACACTAAGTACTTACTTACTTAACACGGCTCGACTGCGATATCAACCACTTCAGTGGAAGCGGACGTCAAACACTAAGTACTTACTTAACACGGCTCGACTGCGATATCACTTTGTTAAATAAATAAAGCCATTTCACACACTTGTTACGGTCTAGTATGCTTTCACAAATTTACGAATACGAACTAAGTTGTTAACTATAGATCATCGCCCGAGTTGGACTCGGTCATCTCGAATCATATAGTTATATTGCCCAGTGCCACTTTACCTGTTTTAAACACATCGTGTAGACCTTCTAATACAAAGGGAATTAATCCAGCCTCGACCGTTTCGTCTATAACAGTATAATATTTTTTAACATAAACATCGGGATCAAAATGCGTATTGTAATCTTCACCTCCCAGTAGCCTGCTATCCGCCATTATTGTAGTAAAAGGTTTCTTTTGAGGTCGATATCAAGTGACTTCTTTTAACCTCGACCTACATATACGTACATAGAATGTATAGGATATTAACCCAATTGTTCTCTACCGTATCGGGGATCACGGTGGCTAAGTGGATAAGGCGCTGGTTCGCTAGCCTAGAGGTCGAGAGTTCGATCCCTGCATAGGCCGAGAAAGTTCATCTCGATTTTCCGGCGTGATTTCCCCTTGTCAGTGATGCAGATGGAGGGCCTGACAAGGACAGCTGCCTAGTCGTTCGGATGGGACGAAAAACCGAGGTCCCGTGTACACATTGGAGTGCACGTAAAAGATCCCTTGGCAGTTGGAATTCGATATAAGAGTAGGCCGTAGCGCCGCTGCCCGGGCAAACATTTCCCTCATAGCACACTGTATGGCGTATGCCCGTCTTCAATTAGCCCAGGTAAGGTGCTTTAGCGTAGGACGTTAAACCCCATTTCATTCATTCATTCTCTACCGTAATACCCTATGGCCGAATGGTTAGCACGTGCGTGCTATATTATAAGGCCTGTCATTGAGTCAACTAGCGTGAAGACGGCTATATAGAGGACAGACAGCTAGCTTATATGATTTAATGTATGTCAGAAATGAAGTAAAGTTGATAATTTTTTACCTGGACGTATTTTTGATTTATTTATGCATTTATCTACCGTAAACAAAGAAGTACAATTTATCTACTTAAATATATATTATATATACAAAACGTTGTGGAAACAGCCATCATGTCATAGGGGTATCACGTGGCTAAGTGGGCAAGGCGCTGGCTCGCTAGCCTGTAGGTCGAGTGTTAGATCCTTGCATTGGCCTGGAAAGTTTATCTCGATTTTCCGGCGTGGTTTCCCCTTGTCAGTGATGCGGGACGGAGGGCTTGACAATGGTAGCTCTCTAGTCATTTGGATGGGACGGAAAACCGAGATCCCGTGTACACATTGACGTGCACGTAAAAGATCCATTGACAGTTGGAATTCGATATAAGAGTAGGCCGTAGCGCCGCTGTCCGGGCAATATTTCCTGTATTTCGTATGCCCGTCTTCCATTAGCCCAGGTTAGGTGCTTAACAGTAGGATGTAAAACCCCCATTCCATTTTATTTCATTTCTCAGGTGATATGTAAATAAATATAACAAACTACATATTTGAAGCTGATGTCTTTCTATTGTTATTATTTATATAGTTAGCTATTATATTATAATAAGTCTGATTGAACTTAAAGCGCTAGCTTCAAAATGTAGTTTGTTTTCTTTTCAAACATATATATATTTAAAAGTTTATAAATCCAAATCTCAGGTTTATATATCAAAAATACTAAGATTTGGATGGACAAATCTATACTTTAATTACATTTACATATTTGCCAAGATCTGTCGACCTTACGGCGTCTTGAGGGAAGCGATGCGTGACAATTTTCCCAGTGACAGTTACAAAAACTGTTTAATTCTTAAAATATTGCGAAGGCTGTCATACAATTAGTATCGTTTTTCTTTACGGATGCTGGGGCCCTCTATAAATCCGAGCAAATAAGTCATGAGTCAAATTGTAAATGAAAATAAAATAGTGATTAACGTCCTACATTTTCTAGTAGATTTGTTTACATAGCATATATTATCTACTAGCAATATCTTTAAAATATTGACTTAATAAAGCTAGAATATAGCTAATCGCACTTTACATTATACTACTCAATAGAAGTTAAGGGTCAAACCCTTTTCTACCAGGTAACTGTCTATGCACATATCAGATATATATATATAGTAAAAGGTTTTAGTTAAAGCTACTCTTAGGTGGTAGATATTCGAAATAAAAATGTTTTAGGAAAGAAAATTATTGGCGGAAATCGTGTAAAAATTGGTTCACGATATCCTGACGACGAAACCTGTGTACAAGGCATATGCCATTTTCAAAAAAAACGATTTTGACAGTCTCAATAGAAACCATCAACTGGAGCTCAACACAAAGCCCAACAAAACTGTTTTCATCGTCCAAACGCAGTAGGGTACGACTTTTTTGAGTTGATTATGTCCTTGCGCGTGCACTATGCATTTTCCATGAACAGTTTTGGCATAATAAAAACTTCCATCACCGTGCTGCTCTCAGTTGAAATTTCAACATGGTCAGACGTCAGCTGAGTGAAGTTGACAGAGGAAGAGCCATTGCGTGGCTTCAACACGGTTTTTACACAGAGGCATGTGACACAGAGAATCGGCTGTAGGCAGAGTGTGATTGGGAGACTATGGCAGCGTTTCCAGGCAATTAATTCAATTCAAAACTGCCCATGGTCTGGTAGGCCAAAATCACCGTCGAACCGTCAAGACCGGCGTGCCATTCAAATGACCTTATGCCAGCGCGTTGTCACTGTTCATGTGCCAAAGATAACTCCTGTAAATGCATGGGAAGACCAATTTGTAATTTGGGGTTTTCCCCATTCAACAGGTCCAGAGGGGACACAACAGACCTTTGTGGGGTATTGTGGAGTCAAATCGTGGCAGTGAAATGATCTGTATTGGAAATGTTTTGCCTAGTAGGCTTTTTATCATGTCCAACCCAATGTTTTACAATATGTAGTTTTAAGTCAGATACTTGCAGTGAATCCATTATATTGAAATAATTATATATAATAAATGTTAACGTATTCAAAGTTATTGACCATTCCAAGGGAGTAGGGTCGTCTGTCCAACCTCGTGGGTTTTCTCCGGGTGCTCGGGTATCCTCCCACGGCTAAAGACCCTACGCGCAAGCGAATTATTGAAATAATATTAAACCATATGTTAGTATCGAAATGACCAAGTTTGTATCGAGTGGACTTTAAATCCCATTTCTTTCTCTCTCCCGCTCCCTCTCTCCAATTGGTTACCACTCTTCGTAACAGATTTAGAACAGATATTGTATCGAATCCAGTCTCACGTAAACATAATCAAGGTTACCGTGTCCCCATTCATCGATAAACGGGGGTTGGGATGGCCTAGTGGTCTAGAGTGCTGCGCCTCGACCTCTAGCTGGCCGAACACCTCTGGCTTGCGGCTGTGGTTTCGAGCCCTGGTGTAACGTATGTGGCATGGAAATAGGGGTGCCTTCTCAACCTCGTGGGTTTCCTCCGGTCACTCCGGTTTCCTCCCACTGCTAAAGATCCCTACGTGCAAGCGAATTATTGAAATGAAATTAAAACATATGTTAGTCCCGAAATGACCTAGTTGTGTTGAGTGGACGTTAAACCCCATTTCTCTTTCTCTATCTCTTTTATCGATAATGCAATTATGCTTACTCAGTACCCTAGACACCAATCCTCGAAATGTGCAGATAATTCTGTGAAAACGTATTCGGCCCAATCACGTCACTGGATTCACCACAGGTTAAAACTAATGCCCGACATCTTGTTCTTATCAGCTTTATCTTGACGTATTTAAAGGAAGGATCGACTACGCATTCGCAGTTCGTCAACATGGATGTCCTGGGCAACATGCTGCTTGTTCTATTGGTTCTTCCGGGTATTTTGGCAGTACGAAACTTATTTCAAAGCCCCGGACTAGAAAGCACCAACGGTTGGACCTGCTTAGATTGCAGTGGATCACTGTCCTCGGACAAGAGAAGTGGTTCCCATAGTTATCATGTGACTGGGCGGTAAGTGTACTCAAATAAGCATTTCATCATGGGGGGGGGGGGGTAATTGGCCTAGTTTTCTAGAGTGCCGCGCTTCGATTCCTAGCTGGCCGGCCACCTCTGGCTTGCGGCTGTGGTTTCAAGCCCTGGTGTGAGCGTATGTAGCATGGAGTTAGGGGCACCTTCTTAACCTCGCGGGTTTCCTCCGGGCACTCCGGTTTCCTCCCACTGCTAAAGACCCCTACGCGAATTATTGAAATAAAATTAAACCATATGTTAGTCCCGAAATGACCTAGTTGTGTTGAGTGGGCATTTAACCCCGTTTCTCCGTCTCTCATTTCTGGGCCAGCAATATTTATTCAGTATTCTCATGAGCTAAATTAATAATTAGACATTAATTAACTTATCCAGACAGTAATCAAGTTAATCAACCCTCGGTGTCGAGGCTAGCCCTCGATATCAACTGGATTAAAATCATACATGTATATGCTGCTAACGCTCATTGATAATGGAATCCAAACAATGGATAATCGAGATTATGATGTTTAACGTACTAATTTTAGCAATGATGAACGAGGCTAGGCAGAAACGTCCAAAGCTGATATCTCGGTTCATAGTGGATGATTTTAAATGAAATTTGCAACAAATTATATTTACATTATCTTTGTGAAAAGTCCCTAAGGGTTCTTTGTATTTACAAAGAAACATAAATCAACAGATAATTTATTCGCTGACGAATTTTCAGCTCTGGTAGATTTCTTAGACGAGAAACGTGAATCCATAATAATCATCGGAGATTTTAAAGATTCTCTTATTCAACAAATTAAAATTTAGGATAAGCAAATAAGTGATCATTTAACGATAACCTTTTTTCTCAACTGTTCTAAACCTGCACCACGAAAAAGTTTGATTCAGACTCGAAATATAAAGGGGATCAACATTGCTCAATTCAAAGCAGATAACATTAGGTCAAATCTAATCGAGAATCCTCCAGATGACTTAAATGAACTTGTTGACTTATTCAATGCTACCCTGTCTGAGTTATTAGACAAGCATGCGCCACTCAGAACTAAATGTGTGCGAACCAAAAAGTCAGCCCCTTGGATTACAGCATCTGTACTTGACGCTCGTAAATCTAGACGTCGCGCAGAAAGAGAGAGTGAAGAAAAACCAAGCTTGAAATTGACAGACAGCTGTTTAATGCAACCCGGAATAAAACAAACAGACTTGTTAATAAATCAAAAGCTGATTATTATAACAAACTTATTGAAGATAATGTTGATAATCCTAAAGCACTTTTTGGCACTTTAAATGCTTTACTTGGCAAGCCACAGTGTGTGCTCTATCCAAAAAGAAGATGATTTGAGCAACGCAAACTTTAACACATTTTTCATCGACAAGATCAGCAAAATTCGTTCAGAATTTAATCCAGTATTTGATAGCATTGTTGCTGTTGATTACAAGGGTGAAAACTTTGAATCTTTTGACCCATTCAGTGAACATGATCTTAAGTGTATTTTTGAAAAGTCTAAACTCACATCATGCGGTTTGGTTTCAATTCCAACCAAAATTCGTTCAGAATTTAATCCAGTATTTGATAGCGTTGTTGCTGTTTATTACAAGGGTGAAAACTTTGAATCTTTTGACCCATTCAGTGAACATGATCTTAAGTGTATTATTGAAAAGTCTAAACTCACATCATGTGATTTGGATCCCATTCCAACCAATTTTCTGCTCCAAGTGTTGGATGTTCTTCTTCCTGTAGTACCTATAATTGTTAATACTAGCCTGAAGAATGGTTCTGTACCCGAGGCTTTTAAACAAGCTCCCATTAAACCATTTTAAAGACATCAACATTGGATACTGAAGTCCTAAAAAACTACCGACCAGTTTCAAATTTACCCCTTTCCCCAAGATCCTTGAAAAGGTGGTAAAATTGCAACTTGTGAATTTCCTTGAACGAGTCAATCTATGGGATAAATTCCAGTCTGCATACCGAGTAGCACACAGCACAGAAACTACTCTCAGTTGTGTATTAGAAGCAGCTAAGCGATCTGTTGACAATGGTGACGTGTCAATACTGGTACTACTTGATTTATCAGGAGCCTTTGACACAATTGGTCAAAGGAAGCTTCTGTGTCGTCGAATCAGTTCAGTTGCCTTTAATTGGTTATCGTCATATTTGTCTGGAAGGTCACAAGCTGTAGTAATCGGAAAGCCGTCTCAAACTCGGTGACTTTAACATGTGGTGTGCCTCAAGGGTCCGTCCTTGGACAAATACAGTTTTGTCCCTACACTAAACCCCTTGTAGAGCTATTGAATCGGCATCTGGTTCCCCATCACTGCTATGCTGACGACACCCAGCTCATCGACAGCTTCTCCCCATCATATACATATGCGTATCATAAAATGGAAGAGTGTTTTCGAGACATACAGCTGTGGATGGATCAAAATATGCTGAAAAGACAGAGGCTATCCTGTGTGCACCCCCTGCTGGACTCCAGAAATGTACCATTACTTCCCTTTATGTCAACGATACAACTATCCCTTTCTCTTCATCTGTAAAAAAATCTCGGTATTCATCTGGACTTGTCTCTTACAATGGAACATCACATCAACTATTTATGCATGGTTTCACACTATCACCTGCCAAACATAGGATCGATAACCAGGGATGCTGCCGCTACCCTTGCACGCTTTGTGGTCATGTCAAGGCTTGAATGTGGAAATAGTTGTTAGCAGGCATTTCGAAAGAACAGCTATATCGGCTTGAACAAATTCAGAATCGCTGTGCCATAATCGTTACGTGGACTAAGCTGCGTTCTCACATATCTCCAGCTCTAAATGCTCTACACTGGCTTAGAATTCAGGAACGGATAGAATTCAAAGTGCTCTCCTTAACATTTCAAACAGTGTCAAAAAATGCTCCACCATACCTCCAGGATATTGTTCATTCATATGTTCCATCCAGGTCCCTTCGCTCGACCGTCTACTTGAGACGCCTAAATCTAATTGAAAACATTTGGTGCCAGATCTTTTTCCTATATCTCTGCAACGCTTTGGAATTCATTGCCCCTAACACTAAAGTCTGCTGAAACATTAACTTCATTTAAATCAAACCTAAAGACACATCTTTTCACACGTTATATTTAAATTGGACATTAATATGTGCTTTTTGTGTTGTAGTGTGCTTGGTGTGTGGTAAGCGCTTAGAGCATTTCCCTATTGTGATTATAAGACTCCTTATTATTATAGCCAGAACTGTCAGCTCTTTATCTAATTTATCTTGTATCTTTAAATGTGTTAACAATATTTTGGAAGGTGACAGATGTATAATTTACGGCCTTGAGATAACAAAAGAACTAAAATAAATACGTGGTAGATTGTGATAAGATAGATAATACGTGGAACAAAACAGATTTTGTTTTTATCGCCGGTCTTGGCATATCGGCCTGCAGCCCAAATTTCTAGCTTGCCTAGAAACACAATTCCGCTACGTGGTCCCCCCCCTAATAAACAAATTATACAGTTTTGGAAAGCTTATAACACCAGGTACACAAATCAAGATAGTCCCAAGCAAAGAGTCTGCGCTAACTCGATTTACGGCCAGATGAAAATTGTGATAATTGTCAAGTAAATGCAATCTCTATACTAATAATTTTGAAGTTGACATACAATTAAATATTGGCGAAAACACACGATGCCCTAATCCTATGCAAAGAATATGCTATCGGTTAAATTTTGATTTAAACCAAAATGCAGAAAACATAATGGGCAAGGGAACATACGGAATTTTGGAAATCCATTAATGGTATAATAGAGAGTTATTCCCCTTTCTGTCAAATGTCTCTATTTTTTAACAGAACATGTACTTCAGGTGCGTGTTGACTGCTGATGCTGTATGACGCACAAGACCATGTTCGAACACACAAGCCCAATATTTATATCGTTAATGGGGTCACAGGGGACTGTAAAGGTTGGTGAGCGGATGTGTACCCAGAAATTAAGACGAAGCGCCTAGTCTGGTGAGCAAGGAGATGCATGTTTGTATGACATTAATTGAGCAATGTGTCTATGAAGTAATGGAGGTTATGTCCATACTTTTATAAATCACATTGGAACCACTTAAACATAAACCCACATCATTATACACTTCCAATTAGACCCTATGTTATTTTTACTACAGGTAATGTTCGAAGAGAAAAAAGAATCAACTGTCACAATGAGATGTACATACATTATGCTATAGAGGGAATTTGGTCCAAACAGCAACGTTACGATCAACTATTTATTTCGATTTTAAAGTTCTTTACGTCCATGTCAACCTGTGCACAGGACCTCAGTTTTATATTCCATCCAAATAACTAGACGCTGCCCATCACCCCCCCCCCCACTTCCTGCATTAAAAAGCTGGAATGTCTTGGGAACTGTCTAGGTCAACACAGGGAACAAACGCCGGAACACCTGATTAGTTATCCAAGGACAAACGGAAATCACGCCGGACTAGGATCAATCCCTTGGTCGCCACTTAGTGAGCCAGCTCCTAACTGAGTCACCGCGGCTCCGTGATGATGACACTTGCACACTAGTTGTACACGTACAATGCCCCATGAAGGGAGATAACTTCTTTTTTTTTAACATAAATGGATTTCCGAAATTCTGTATATTTCCCCTGCCCATTATGTTTTCTGCATTTTGCTTTAAATCACAATTTAACCAACAGCATATTCTTTAATAGGATGAAGGCATCGGGTGTTTTCGCCAATATTTAATTTTATGTCAACTTCACAATTATTAGTATAAATATAGCATTTATTTGACAATTATCAAAATTTTCAGTTAGCCGTAAATCAAGTTAGTGCTGACTTTTTGAAACCCTCTGGATTCAAAAAATTATAGTTTTTTTTAGGGAGGACCATTTAGCGGAACTTTACGCTGGAAATTTTGGCTGGAGGCCTAATAGGGCCCGGTGGAACTATATGTTAATTTAAGATGAGTATGACAATTGTGTGCCAAAAGGCTGAACATCTTTTCGATATCATGTGATTTTAGAGGGGGCGCAAACACCCCTAAGCATCTCCACCACTCGACAGTTTATTCGACGATAGGGGTGGGTTGGCCGAATGGGTGGCACGTGCGCGCTGTATCATAAAACCTGTCATTGAGTCAACTGGCGTGGTTTCGAATCCACGGTTGTACGTGACAAGGAGTAGGGTCTCATGTGTGGGTTTTCTCCCGGTTTTCCGTTTTTTTCCACTGCTTAAAACTCATAATACTAATAGGCGCAAGCGAATTACTGAAAAAAAAAATTAAAAGCATACGTTAGTCGCGAAAATGACCTAGTTTGTATCGAGTCAACGTTAAACCCATCTCTCTCTCTCTTCTCCCTATCTCTCTCTCTCTCTCGCTCTCTCTTATTCGACGATATTTTATCTATTGGGGCGTATTATTAATGGTATGCAATTTTAATATTATTCGAAGACCTGAATGCTACTCGTCGATTTAACCCGTTTCCTGTGAGATACAATAGATTTCGCTGAATATATGTTTTAAAAACTCAAATTTCAAATTCACATTTTATCTATTAAGGCATCATAACTATGCTGGGGCATCTCAAGAGGTCCAGGTTTCTGGTGGACATTATTATTACTTTAAAGTGTGGGTAAAAATCGATAACACCGCAGATGGTAAATGGTATCACGATGTTCAGGGCCAAATCGATATTCTTGATAACAACGGTAAGTATGATATCTATTCCAGTCCCGAATTGACAGAATTGCAATCGAGTGACATGGAATTTAGTCCTGTCACAGTTCTGTCTGTCCCGACAGCTGAGGTGGTGTGAGTAGAATTGTGACGTATATGCAGTCGGCACATGCGCTGTACTACGAAATTCTCCTTTTCTCTCGATTGATACTATTTTCGAAATTGAGAGAATTCAATTCCGGAATCTTCAATCGAGTGCGCCTACTGATCAACACAGACAGGTCATTTCGGGACTACCCACTGAAAAGGTATTTATACCGAAATGATATTCCGTGTCTCGGGGAAACGAATTGGGTGGGGTTTAACGTCATGTTATACTCGGACTGGGATATTGAGGGTCGGCATACGCCATACAGCTGTGTTATAGTGTAAAAATCTTGCACGGGTGGATGCATACTCTGTTATCAAATTCTAACTGTCAAGAGATATTTTTCGTATACGCCAAGGTGTCTGCGGTTTTCCGTCCCATCCGAACAACTATAGGTTCTCCTTGGCCAAGGCCTCTGTTCTTATCACCGTCAAGGTGAAACCACGTCGGGAAATCCTGATAAACCGATCTGGCGGGAATACTAGTTTTACAATTAAGATGTTACAATAAGTTTTGGCCCGTGAATGTTGAAAGGGTTTATATCCCACAAATAAGCAGAGAGAGAGAGAGAGAGACAAAGAGGGTGATGAGGTTTAACGTCCGTCTGACACAAGCCAGGTCATTCCGGGACTAACATAAGTTTTTAAAAACTGTATTTCAATAACTCGCTTGCGCGTAGGGGTCTTTAGCAGTGGGAGGACCCGGAGAAAACTCACGAGATTTAGACAGGCAACCCTACTCCTTGTCACGTATTCGAAACAACGTCAGTTTAAAAAAAACCCATATGTTTGTCCCGAAATGACCTAGTTTGTGTCGAGTGGATGTTAAACTCGCTCTCTCTCTATCTCTCTCTCTCTCTCTATCTATCTCTCTCTCTCTTTCTATATAATATATAGTATATATTGTAAATTACAGGACAACATGAGTATCAACAAGTTGGTGAAACAAATTACGTTTTTCCTGGAAGGTGGTATCTAGTTGGTGGTGATCATTATGTTAAAGGAAACAGTAAGTAGTTTGCATTTGTTCATTTGGAATGGACATTCAGTGGTCCTAATCCTAGACCTTCGACTGTACAGCGCAGTGGGCGCTTACGGCTAGCCCCCGGATCCATTCACTGTTTTTTGAATTGTTTATTTGTTTGTTTGTTGGTTCGGGGTATGGTGTCTATAGAACTATCGACTTTATCAAAAACGTGACGTAAATATTAATGATTCTAAAATTGATAGTTTTAGAACGTAAATTTGATGAACAAATTTGAGCGAATTTTAGTAATTAGGTACAAATTTGAGCGAATTTAAGTAATTAGTAGCCTACAAACTTAGCCACTGTATTTTTGTCTCGTAATAGAAGCTTACTCAAGCTTACTCTTCCTGACACCTGGGCCCGATTCCTAGAAAATTCTTAAGCACGTTCTTGTGCTTAGATTTTAGTCGACTTTGCATTTAAGAAAACTTACCTTATTTTGTGTTCCCAGAAAATTCTTAAGAACGGTCTTGTGCTTAGATTTAAGCAGACTTCATTGTAAGCACAAGAACGTTATGATGCGTTCCAGGAAAAAAAATAAGCACAACTTCTTTCTTTAAAACATAGGCAATCTAAGCACAAGTCACAAGCAAGGTATAGGGCTTGCTTACCAACCTAAGTCTGTTTCTGCTTCAAAAAGATGGCTGAGTCTGACCGTAGAGTTATTCCTTATCAATAAGAAATTAAGAATGCTATATAAAATTTCGCATCTAGGGCCTATAGGCCTAGCCTAAAACCAATTTATTTATTTGCCAATTAGTAAACAATAGGCTACAAACACACAGGCTACTTTCAGATCAGGCGCTCTCACAATTATTCAGTAAGTTTGTATGTGTCTGCGGTTTTTTTTATCGTTTCGCACATTTTATAATTATGTGTATAGGGGACATGTCAAATGCACCTAAATGCACCACAATGAAGCAGACGACACAAATTTATGACGTTATTCGCATACCAAAGGTGTTTTTATGACGTTAAAAAGCATCGTAGTCTCAGTGTATGGTAAGCTTTACCAGTCACATTGTGCTTAGACTTATGCTTGACCTGTGCTTACTTACTCAAGATATAGATAAAAACTAGCCATTCTTGCTATAATAGTTCGAAAGTAGGTGATGTAAAATGAACAATTTGAAAATTTCATTCAAATTACTCTATTGTAAGCGAAGATATTGGCATTTAAAGATTTGGCCGACGTGTGCAATAATTTCAACCACGGACCTGGTTGATCAGAGCTAAGACTCGAAGCGTCTTGGACCGCCATATTTGATTTTTCACTTAAACGTTTTAATCTGTTTAATATCGGAGCAATGTGATGCCATCCAAAGTTGATTAAGGCCTGGATCAGTTAATTAATGTCTAATTAATACTTTAGAAAACATTTCATGCCCAAATAAAGACCTGCACTAGGCAGATTTAGCTCTTGAATAATGCATGTTTAAGAATGGTCTTGGGAATTTTCTAGGAACGCTATTTTTATAAGATTCTTACGTAAGTAAAAGGGAAGCTTGACTTTCTGCTTACTTTAAGAATTTTCTAGGAACCGGGCCCTGTTACCACTGTTGTCGTGTATTTTGTACACGGTAAACAGTCCATTTGTTGATTACACTATTTTGCCTGATTACACTATTTTGCCTATACCGTTTATTTAGGACTTCGAATTTTGTCTAATGGTGTGGATCTGCTTTCACCTTTTTTTCAGTTAAGAATATTAGATTTTATGTTCAAATTCCCGAAGCTGGGGTAAACTATAAAATTGATGATGCTCAAATGGACGAAGTTGCTTATTTGTCAAATTTCGCCAGTGAAGCCAACCAGAGGATTGATAATCTTAGAAAGGCCAACTTAGCCATCAGGTAACTTTTTGTTTTAAATAGCTACATAAGGTATTCATTTTAACGTTCGTTCTATTTAAATGCTGTGATTTGAATAAGCTTGTTTCTAGGGGAGTTCTAATATTTTAATTAAGCTTGCATCGCACTGTTTTTTGGGCGGGTAGCCTGGAGGTCGGGTGTTCGATACATGCATTGGACGAGAAAGTTGAACCAGATTTTCCGGCTTGGTTTCCCATTGTCAGTGATACAGGATAGATGGGGCGAAAAACCGAGGTCCCGTGTACACATTGGCGTGCACGTAAAAGATCCCTTGGCAGTTGGAATTCGATATAAGAGTAGGCCGTAGTGCCGCTGCGCGAGCAAAATGTCCCTCATAGCACACTGTATGGCGTATGTCCGTCTTCATTAGCCTAGGTTAGGAGCAGAACAGTAGGACGTTAAACCCCATTTCATTTCATTTTTATTTGTTTTTAAAGCTTGAGTGGCAGTGCTAGCCCATCTGGACTTCAAGTTGAGGTAATTGACACATTTTTTGGTTCAGGGTTATCTTCTAAAAACAAACAAATCGAACGGACCAATTCACGGACCGAGTCTGCGAAAGGCTTTTATTCGAATTCGATCAAATCAATACAGATTTAGATGTGGCTATGCTTCAGTGTGAACTTAATGTCACATTTCGAAAATATGTCTGCAATTGGAAGCAACACAGCCGAGTCTGTGAATGTCCTTTACTCGAATTCATTCAAGATTGTGATGTGGCTATGCTTCATTATGGTCACATTTCGAAAATATGTCTGCAATGCACTGGGTAGACTTTTGATGGGATCACCACGGAGACCGTTACAAAGGTATGACTTAACTCAGTTTGAAACTGTTTATAAACGAATGGACTGGATTTTCTTTTTGTCGGTTATTGTTAGTGCGGATACATATCTGGCTGGTGTTTGTCTATTAGCAATCTTACCTTTATAAGAAAATGTCCGTCTTCACTAGCCCAGTTGGTTCAGACAAGTAGGAAGTGTTAAACTTACAATTTCATATTTTTAAATTATATTTTTAAAAATTTATTAACATAAAAATAGATAGATGATATCTATTATCTATAAACAGTCCTACCCTGTTAAAGATTAATCATATTAATCATATAATTCACTATTCTCAGCTGAGAAAGTGGCAAAATATCATTTTCAACTTCAAATTCAAACGTTTAAAGATAGCTATTCCATGGTGACGAACAGAAAAACAAGGGAGGTAACTGTGTTATTATTTCCGGGGTAAATGCGTTTTAAGTGTGAGAATGACACCTATGATCGTATAATAGTTAGTTGACAGCTTATTGACAGAAAGAATTAGTATGTTTTGACTTTCTTAGAAAATATGAAATTATCGCTTTAAACTTTAAACTCCATTATTCTAAATTATTTACATTTTTACTTAATTAGATTCAACAAACTAAGAGTGAGTTTGGCTGGGGTTCTGCCGTGGATGCTAAAATGATAGTCGATGGAAACCATAAACCATATCAAAACTTCTTCTATGATACCTTTGAATGGGCTGTTCTGGAAAATGCCTTGAAATGGCCAGCTATTGAAGGATCTAAAGTAAGACTTTCTTCAATAATTCAATATATGGTTTTCAATTTTTATTTCAATAATTCGCTTGCGCGTAGAGTCTTTAGCAGTGGGAGGAAACAGGAGTAAGCGTAGAAAACCCACGAGGTTAAGAAGGCGCCCCTATCTCCATGTCACATACGCTCACACTAGGGCTCGAGACCACAGCCGCAGGCCAGAGGTCGAATCGCGGCACTCTAGACCACTCTAGACCACTGACTGTATGCTCGTATAGCGCAAGGGTTGAGTTTTCTACAATTCTAGCAACATTTACAACATAGCGTCGGAACAGATAAGTCTTCAGCGATGATTTGAAAGTTGATAGGGTTGAGCACTGTTTCAAATGAGTAGACATATTCTTCCAATGTAAAGCTGCCAAATATGAAAATAATTTTGCTCCAAAAGTTTTAAATTGTAAGTTGGTAACTGTGTAGCTGAAAGTTGTGTTTTGATCTTAAGTTCCTAGAGGGTAAATGTTCCTGAACAAGTTCCTGGAGGTACACAGGTGCTATTTTGTGAACTGCCTGATATGTTAAACATAGTAATTTGAATTAAGACAAGTATAATATGTCAGTTGCAAAATGATTATATTTCAATGAAACGTTTTGAATTCTATAGAAATTCGAGTCTAATAATATGAAATCATTACGACTACCAGCATTGTGTAGATACGGATGTGTAAATAGTGGTCTGATTCCGACTACGCGTGACTGATCTCCCTTGTATACGACATGTGTACTCGATTGAACGTTCCGGAATTGAATTCTCTCAATTCCGAAAAAAAGCGTCAATCGGGTGAAAGGGAGAATTTCAGAGAACAACGCATGTGCCGACAGGTTAGAAAATATCTCAACCAATCATGACAGCTGAAACATATTTGTTACTTAAAATACGTCACAATTCTACTCACACCACCTCAACCCTCTTATATGGAATCTGGGTGTTATGACGAACACGACCACGACCACGTCACCGAAGGTTGGGAAAGAATCAGCGCTCATTGTCACTGCATGACATTACTTCCACCTTATTTCAGGGCCAATATCACTATGATACTCCACTCCGTGCTGTCAAGTCAATGGAATCAAAAGGGTATGTATAGTTTTATAGTACTGCACTACACGCAAAACGAACAAAAAAATCTACAAGATAAACCTGCGGACAAGACAGAAAACAGACATTGCAAAAACTTAACAATTATCAAATAAAGTCAATGGATCCGGGGGGGGGGGCAGCCGCAAGCGTCAACTGCGCTGTACAGTCCCGGGCCTGTTTAGATCAACGCGTGTTGTTTTAAGGCAAATATGTTATTTACAAATGTCGTTTGTAACTACTGTATTCCCAAAGGCAAATGGTCCAAGCAATATATGGAGCAAGCTCGTAGCAGATGTGTTTTTTGATGGAATTGAAATATCAAATTCGATAATCATAAACAATTTGCACAACAAATAATAATTTGTTACCTTTAAAAACTTTTTAAACGGCATTGTGTTTTTTTTTCTCAAATCATGTGTTTGTATTGAATTTTCCATTGTTTTGCATGAGTTCCAATTATGTATTTCCATTGAATTTTCTGTTTTGCATGAGCTCCAATTATGCGTAAATATGTAAAGTAGTTTGTCACTCCGATCATGTGTATGTTTTATTTTCATTCCTGTTGCATGAGTTCCAAATATGTGCTTTTTATTGAATTTCCCATCATATTTTGCATGGGTCTAGATTATGAGTTTTGATTGAATTTTCCATTCTAATTTGCATGAGTTCCGATTATATATTTTCATTCTATTTTGCATGAGCTAAAATTACGCGTTTTGATTGCATTTTCTATTCTTTTTTATTCTTTTTTGCATGAGCTCAAATGATGCGTTTTTATTGAATTTTGTATTTTGTTGTTTCAGCATTATCATGAGGGGACATAACATATTCTGGGGAGGTGATTTCGTCCCCAACTGGCAGAAGTCTATGTCCGGATCTCAATTAAAACCAGAGCTAGAGAAACACATCAAGGGAATGGTAGACCATTTCAAGGGAAAGTATGCATTCATTTTAATCTTTTAGTTCACTCCAATAATGGTACATGCAGAGACTATGGAAGACTAAACAGCTCTTTATTCCGTGGTCTTAGTCCTTCGTCCTTATTTAAATAAGGGGGGGGGGTAGTGTTCTAGAGTACCGCGCTTCAACCTCTAGCTGGCCGGTCACCTCTGGCTTGCGGCTGTGGTTTCGAGCCCTAGTGTGAGCGTATTTGACATGCAGATATGGGCGCCTTCTCAACCTCGTGGGTTTCCTCCGGATACTCCTGTTTCCTCCCACTGCTAAAGACCACTACGCGCAAGCGAATTATTGAAATAAAAATTGAAAACTATATGTTAGTCCCAAAACGACCTAGTTTGAGTCGAGTGGACGTTAAACCCCTTTTTTAAAAAAAATATATTTAAATAAATTCATAGTAATTAAGGACTACGAAGAAAGAGCTGTTTGGTCTTTCATACAGAGCGGGCGACCTACTTTCTTAGTATGTGTCATTAAATATTAGTATTTATACCATCCCCATTTAATATGGAAACAATAATCCGCCAGGTGGGAGGGGGTTGGGGCTCTCGTTCGCCCCTAATTCGCCCCAACCTTTTACAAAGCTGTAGGTCGGGGGACCTGACAGAGCGCATTATCAAGTCGTTCTGATAGGACAAAAAACAGGTACCATTTATACATGTGCATTGGCATGTACGTAGAGGTTAGAATTTGCGCATTAGTATGGCGTGTGTCCCAACGTCTTAATTTGGAGGGTTGGATGGCCGAATGGTCAGCACGTACGTCCTTTATCATAGTATGTCATTGAGTCAACTGACGTGGTTTCGAACCCACGGTTGTAAGTGATAAGGAGTAGGGTCGCCTGTCCAGCCTCGTGGCTTTTCTCCGGGTCCTCCGGTTTCATTCCACTGCTAAAGATTCCTATGCGCAAGCGAATTATTGAAATTAAATTAAACCATATGTTTGTCCCGAAATGACATAGTTTGTGTCGAGTGCAGGCCCGTAGCCAGTTGCCGGCGGAGGGGGTCAGTCGGCTGATAGGGGGCCCGGGGGTGAATACTCCCCCCCCCGCCATATGGGCGACAACTTTTTGTCAGGGGTGGGGGGGGGGCTGGTCGAGTGGGCGTTAAACCCCACCTCCCTATGAGTGGACGTTAAACCCCACCTCCCATGAGTGGACGTTAAACCCCACTTTCCATGAGTGGACGTTAAACCCCACCTCCCATGAGTGGACGTTAAACCCCACCTTCCATGAGTGGACTCTAAACCCCACCCCACTCACTCTATCTCTCTCACTCTCTCCGTTCTCATTAAGCAAGTCGGTGCTGGAAAATGGGACGTTAATCTTCATTATATTTCCTATTGACACAATTTGATTTCAGATTTAAACACTGGGATGTGAACAACGAAAACCTCCATCTTCATTTTTACGAAGATAAGCTGCGCGATGAGTATATAACACATTGGATGTTCAGAGAAACCAAAAAGTTGGATCCATCGGTTACATGTTATTTAAATGACTATAATATCATAGCTAGCAGTGGTTCGACCATGGTAGGTATACAAGCAAAACGATATGGACACAGATCACCAAATATTTCTGAGCAGTTATTTTTAGCCCCTCTCTACCTTTCCTTTTTCCACCTTTTGATTTTTGTTGATATTACGAGGTAGAATCGAAAAAAGGGGTTTGAAAATACATTTCCTGCCAGGTTTTGGTGAATATTCATGATTTTAAGGTGGAAGGGGATCATGAGTTGTGAGGTTGGTTACGTTGAAATGTAGGGCCGGAAATTGCATGTTTACTTGTCTCTACTTCCACCTTGTGAGTCTCAAGTTGTTCATGGCGAACCTCATCCATATGTGGCAGAACGCGTTCTACCCAACGAACATTTGGGGCAAGGTTATAGTACGTCTAAGAGACGAGAATTAACATTAAAATCAAGGGGAAATAATTAGTAATCTGTGGAAATGATTACTACAAGGGGCTGATAACTTCATTAGCCCAATCGGTTTAGAGCAGTCATGCCATTTCATCGGAACAACGTTTCGGTAGCAAAATAATTTCAGGTGTGTGTACAAAAGGGGCGGGGGTAAGGTCTGCCATTGAGTCACGTGGCGTGATTGCAATTCTCCGCTTGTACGTGCCACGGGAAAAGCTCGCCTGTCTAACTTAGAGGGTTTTCTCTGGTGCCTCCCGCCCCTCTGCTAAAGAGCCTTACGCACAAGCGACTTATTGAAATAAAATTGAACCATATGTTAGTCTCGAAATGACCTAGTTTGTGTCGAGTGAATGTTAAACCCTATTTCTCTATTTACGAAAAACAACAGGCTTACGTGTACTTTGTTCCGCGTATAACACATGTCACTGGACCATATGATTGTAATTTGTAAACCGTCACCTTGTTAAGGGCTCAATACCACTCTTGTTGTAACTGAATAATATGTCCCAATCTTTATTCTGATCAACAAATTGTACTGTTTTACAATTTTCCAATTAATTGATGATGCAAATTTTATATTAATACACCGAATTTAAAAAATTGGAAAAATTTAACTAATTGATTTGAAAAGCCTAACGTAAACCTTTACAAATGTAACTCGGATTTTAAAATATTTTTAAACCCTATGGACAAGTAAAATAGGATGTAATGAATAATTTACACAACAGGTAGGACACTTAAACATCTAGTACATTCATACCGATTTTAAATCCTATATATCTCAAGGCCTATGTAGATCAAGCGTATTGGTTTAAAGCATCTGGTGTTCCTGTTGGTGGAATGGGTATCCAGAGTCATTTTGGAGCCTACGTGGACGTCTCTAGTGTCAAAGTAAGTACATCAAGTATTCACACATAATAATAATAATAATAATGATAATAATAATAATAATAATAATAATAATAATGTTAAAAATAACCAACTTTTCACTTTATCCGTTCTTTGGGAAAACTTGTTAAAAGGCTTATTGGTGTGGGGGTTTGGGTGGTCGAATTGTTAGCATGTGCACCCTGTACCACAAAGCCTGTCATTGACTCAACTAGCGTGGTTTCGAATTCCCGGTTATACGTGACAAGGAGTGGGGTCGCCTGTCCAACCTCGTGGGTTTCTCCACTTCTCCGGATTCAGCACTTCTCCGGATTCAGCACCACAGCTAAAGACACCTACGCGCAAGTGAATTGTTGAAATAAAATTAAACAATATGTTAGCCCGGAAAAGATATAGTTTGTGTCGAGTGGACATTAAAACCCCATGTCTATCTGTCTCTCTGTCTCCCTCACCCCTCTCGCTCTTATTGGTGTGTCGTTGTTTTCCCTTCCTTTTACAGCAAATAAACAGAACGTTCTGTGCATGTTGTCTGAACTAATTTGAGGGGGGCGTGGATTGGGTTAAATTTAACAAGTATGTCAGGTCAGGGCGTGATGAAAGGTGAACATACTTACAAGCAATGTCGTAGAAATAGTTTATAAATAAAATTAAACCATGACCTAGTTTGTGTCTAGTGGACGTTAAAACCCCATGTCTCTCTTCCCCCCCCCTCTCTCTCTCACTCTCTCTTTCTCTCTCTTTATCTCTCTTATTGGCGTGTCGTTGTTTTCCCTTTCTTTTACAGCAAAAAAACAAAGCGTCTGTTCTGAACTAATTTGAGGAGGGGGGCGTTGATGGGGTTAAATTTGACAAATATATCGGGTCACAACGTGACGAAATGTGAACATACTTATAAGCAATGTCGTATTTTAAAAGTTGTCAAAAACATACGTCTCTGTTAATTTGCCTCTAATGGTATAAGGGATGTAACATATTGGGATCAGACTACCAATTATTTGCTAAATATCGTTAAAGATTTTGTTATTTTCATTTCTTTTAAAAACTGTCCACAGAATCTTTCTGAAACTTCTGGTAACGGAAGTTAATTTATCTTGTTTCTAATTTGTCGGACAATTACACCCTGATTTCTCTTTTCATAGTCTCGAATATGTGTGAGAGTAATTCGCGTACGCGATTATCCAACATGGGTAAAATACTATTTACGAGGGTTAAGTTAAAAGGACACGACACTCGCGTACAATACTAGTTAAATGGACACGATCCCTTCACACGGCTGTAACTTTTTCGGGAGATGCTAATTGTAGGCCGGTTGAGGTGGTTCGGTTATTTCCGGAGTCCAAAGTGGCCGCTTTATACAAAAGGTAAATTAAACCTAAGTTCATTCTTCTAAAAAAAAGGATAGGTTTAAGAATTTAGGGAGAGGTTAAACTTAAGTTTACATTAAACCTAAGTTCTGTCTTCTGAAAATGGTTAGGGTTAGCGTTCGGTTTAGTATTCCCCGAAATTCTCATTAATATAAAGCGGCCATTTCGGACTCCGGAATCATCTGAACCTCTCCCCAACCAGCCTACAATGAGCATCTCCCAACTTTTTCAGCGTCGATTAGATGAAATAGCTGCCGTTGGTTTACCCGTCTGGATCACTGAGTTGGATATCTCCGAGTCGGATGAAACTAAAAAGGCCCAGAAATACGAAGATCTGATGCGATTATACTTCAGTCATCCTGCAGTTGAAGGAGTTATGTTCTGGGGATTCTGGGATGGCAGACATTGGCGACCACAAGCCGCTCTTGCTAACGGAAACAATGTAACGGTAAGTGGAAGTATCGTCCTAATGGTTTACCTTAAAGCCCCAATACAACTCTTGTTGTAACTGAATAATATGCCCCAATCATTATTCTGGTCAACAATGTGTACTATTTTACAATATTCCAATTAATTGATGATACAAATTTCATCTTAACACACCGAATTTTAAAAAAAATTGGAAAAGTTCAACTACATGGTAACAACATCATGGTTTGAAAAGCCTTACATAAACACTTTTAAATGCAACTTGAATTCAAACACATTTTCGAACCCTCTGGACAAGTAAAATAGGATGTAATGGATAATTTACACAACAGGTAGAACACTTAAACATCTAGTAGCTAGAATAAAACTATTTTATTCTGGACATGTCAAGCCAGCGAGTGTGGTATTGTCCCTTTAATATGTACCAGTGGGTATGTTTTTGTTGTTTATACAATTTTAAAGTCCAATACATTTCGGGGGGGGGGGGGTTGTATCATAAAGCCTGTCATTGAGTCAACTGGCGTTGTTTCGAATCCCAGGTTGTACGTGACAAGGAGTAGGGTCGCCTGTCCAACCTCGTAGATTTTCTCAAGTTTCCTTCCACTGCTGAAAAAAACCCTATGCGCAAGCGAATTATTGAAATACAATTAGACCACATGTTACTCTCGAAATGACATAGTTTGTGTCGAGTGGGCGTTAAACCCCATTTCTCTGCATTTCTCTCTATATGTATACAATCTTGGTTGTGCGAGCATTTTTGGCTAAACAATAATATATATTATCATGTTACTGGGTTATGTTACAGCCGAATGCAGCTGGACGAAAAGTTCAGGAACTTTTGAAACGAACCTGGAGAACCAACGAAACTCACAATATTGGTGAGTTTAAATTAGTAGTTTTAAAATTATTGATTATTTTTGTTGTTTTATATTTTTGAGGGGTTCGATGGGAGGGGGGGGGGGGTACTGTTATATGTGTATATTCTATGTAACTATAAATATATATATTCTTTGTATGTAACTGTAATTTGTATGTAACTGTAATTTGTATGTACATATTGTTTATATGTAACTCTAAATTTGTATATTGTTTGTGTGTATTTACATGTATATATTGTTTGTATGTAACTGTACTAATTGTTTACATGTAACTGTAATACCACAGCGGGACGATTTACCCAATACTACCTAGTACTACTACCCAATACCACCTCAATATCACCACATACTACCCAGTACTACAACATAATGATTCAAAATGTGCACATCAATTAAACATATTGTTTACATGTAACTGTAAAATAATGTACATATTGTTTACATGTAACTGTAATGTTATGCACATATAACTGTAATATTATTTTTATATTGTTTACATGTAACTGTAAAATCATTTGCATATTGTTTACATGTAACTGTAATATTATGTACATATTGTTTACATGTAACTGTGATATCAAGTATATTATATGTTATCTGATGAGACCGAAGACTACATTATGAACCTCAGAATGTCTCGTTCGGCATTTGTGTCCAAACGAGGTAAAACATTTTGCCTCGTACGTAATCGAATACGTAAAACAAATAAAGGTAAACATATAAAAATACCGAATAAAGAATTCAATATTCAGCAGAATTTTATTTACAATACAGGTCATGGTAAAACTGTTCACATTCGAGCATTTAAAGGTTCGTATAAATTATTGGTACACCACAATGGCCATGTGATTCATACACAAAACTTTAGCTTGGGTAAAAATGGAAACAATTTAAAGATTAATCTCAGCGGTTCTGGTAAGTATTTTAATTACGCGATATCCGTTTATTTACACCCATTGAGTGCCGCGCTTCGACCTCTAGCTGAACGGTCAACTCGGCTTGCGGCTGTGGTTTCGAGCCCTAGTGTGAGCGTATGTGACTTGGAGATAGGGGCGCCTTCTCAACCTCGTGGGTTTCTTCCGGGCACTCCGGTTTGCTCCCACCGCTAAAGATCCCTACGCGCAAGCGAATTTTTGAAAAAAAAATTGACCTAGTCCCAAAATGACCTAGTTTGTGTCGACTGGACATTAAACCTCATTTCTCTCTCTCTCTCTCTCTCTCAAATGTGTCGGGCTTAATGTTTGTTTGCACCTAGGGTGAAATCGCAGTGGTGGCCAAACTGTTGCGTTAAATTGTTCCGATGCGCCATCAAAATAGTGTACCCCAGGCGCGGAACCAGGGGGCTGGTGGGGACTGGTCATTACTATTCAGACCAGCACCTGCAGTCAGCAGCGTATACAATTGCTTTCGGAATGAGGTAACGACGAAGACTCTGGGCACTACACCAAACCACAAATGCATGCGGCACTCTGGCGATTACCCTTTGCTACAATATGTGATTATAGACAGGGATGTGCACGAAATAATAAAATCGTTAGAAATAACGAGTGGGCTTGCTGCATTTTTTCATTATTATCACAGAGATACAATATGCACCACTTCTAATCATCCAATGTGCCACGTTCGGCGCATGCGCTAAGGTTGGTCATCCCAGTGTAAGTCCAACGGGGAGTATGTCCATCCGAGGGGAGAATTGGTGAAACCTAATTTATCTAGCGCAGTTTACTTGCCTAGATTTCGATCACAGGTGTTGAACTGGCGTTTGAGGGGGCTTTTTCTGGGATACGAAGATGGTCCTATGCCTGAAATTGTGTATTTGTAGCAAAAACATTCTAGATGCATTAAAATCGATATGCACCAATACCACTCGGCAAACCTCAGCAGATTCCAGTACCCGTTACCGGAATCTGGCGAGGTTTTCCGAGTGGCACCAATGCATTTCCCTGGGATGAACTTACAATGATATAATCTTTATATTACAGGCTCTAATCCACACGTAGACAATGTTCTTATTGGATGAACATATTGAACGGACATATTGGATGGTTGTATGCTCAAACTAACACTGTAACAGCAATCAATAAAATGACATAAAAAAAACCAAAACATCTTCTGTTATTACAGAACACAGTTTTTATGGGAATCAATCACTGGTTTATTCACAAAGCACGAAGTTTCGACAAGTATCCTCTTATCGTTATCAAGCACATCCATAAAAACCGTGTTCCCCAATCGCTAAATGCCACGTAAAGATTATCTTCTGTTTTTTTGGGTGGTTATGTTTAAAGGGGTTGGTGATTTGGGGTGGCTTTGTTGGGAGGGGTGGGTGATTTTGGGTGAATATGTTGAAAGGGAAGGGTGATTTGGGGTGGTGAATTTGGGGGAGAGTGTTGATTGACCGTGGTCAGGGCCGGCGGAAGCATTTCTTGGTTGGAAGGGGTGGGGGATTCCATACTAGGGGCCGCAATAACCTAAAGAAAAGACTACTTGTGGTAAAAAAAAAAAAATTGGGGGGGGGGGGGTAGTCCCCCTACTCCGCCGGGCCTGGTGGTTGCCTAGATCTTATTTAGAGATTGTAATAATTAAGTACCTAAGTCTCTAACTCAATAGCATCCAAAGTCTTACACGTATAAAACACGAATTATTAAATTTGTCAATTCAAATCAGCATTGATGTTGTGATCTTACCGTAAAAAGGTAGGCCTCTGATATCCAATAAGACACAATAAACATTTTACCATTGGTACACGAACCGTGTACCATAGTGCGTTTCAGCGTGACTTGTAACAAGTGACCAGAAAGAACGAGACTAGACATCCTTAACTTCGGTCAAACGGTAACGCCATATCTTATCTAATGGGCATGGGCAATAGACTGGAATAACCAGACACTAAAAATTGAAATTCGGTTGAGACTCATGCCGTATTTCTCGGAAGAAAATGTAATGTAAATCAGTTTATATAAAAATCAGATTACATTGGTTTATCCGTTGCGAGTCACTAGAAAATCACCCTCCCCTATAAACAGGGTTGTCTTTAACACCCGTGCCGAACGGTGGGGTGGTTGATCTAGGATATTCCACGCTCACAACCCAGGGAAGATGAAAATGTGTTTTCAACTCGTTTGAGCAAAGCCGGTGAAGATGACGGAGGTTTTGATGAGACTACAGAGAGAATACAGTTTTATGGCAATATCTAAAAAAAAAATTTTCATCTGGGCCAGAGGTTCGCTCATAACCTTCGTTCTGCCAATCATGTAGGCAAATCTGGAACTGTTGGTCAAGTGGTGTCAGGTATTTGGGAAGAGCGAACATACTTTGCAGATAACTACCGAATTTGGACGATTACTTTAAGGGGTATTATTCAGTCATTGGCCCTTATTTACCGGTTCTGAGATATAAAAAATATCTACGCTACAATTTCATCCTTTAAGTTATATTTTTAAACATTTATTAACAAAAAGCCTTTAAATAGATGGTATCTATCAACAGTCCCACATTGTTAAATAATAATCCCATAATTCACTATTGACACTTGAGAAATTGGGAAAAATATCATTCTGAACTTCAAATTCAAGAGAATATAAGTGAATAGGATTCAGTGGCAGAGAGAGAGAGAGAGAGAGAGAGCGCGAGAGAGAGAGGGAGGGAGAGAGAGAGAGATGGTTTAACGTCCACTCAACACCACTAGGTAATTTCGGGACTAACATATGGTTTAATTTTATTTCAATAATTCGCTTGCGCGTAGGTATCTTTAGCAGTGAGAGGAAGCCGGGGTGCCCGGGGGAACCCTACGAGGTTGAGAAGGCGCCCCTATCTCCATGCCACATACGCTCACACCAGGGTCGAAACCACAGCCGCAAGCTAGAGGTGACCGGCCGACTAGAGGTCGAATCGCGGCACTCTAGACCACTTGGCCATCCCAACCCCCCAGAGAGTAACAAGCAAGATTGCTTATATAAAACTCCTGCTTATATAAATGGCCATTTTTATGGGTGAGTGGCGTTCTAGAACGTTGACGGTAGACGCAAAAGCAGAAATAATTCTTAAAACATTAGATAACTTATTTACATGGATGAATTAGTGTCGACAACATCACGCATTAAAGGAGCTAAGCATCCAACTCAATGTTATTTATAATAATATTTACATGGATTAAATGTCGACACCGTCAATAATTAAAGGAGCTAAGGCTGATTCTGAAATACCAAAGTATTCTTTAAAAAAAAAACGTGTAAGTTGGACTGAGAATGGACAAACGACAACTTGTACTGTTCGCGTATTTCATAGAACATAGCTTAATATAAAATTCAAAAAATGATAATTGAATGTAAATCACGTTTTTTACACTTATATGACATTAACATGAGCTTTTAGACTCAATTAGTATATTTTAAGATGCAAAAAATATTGCTATGTATGCTACGCTCTTTAAAGGGGCCATCCCGATAACATTTTTCGGGGTTAAAACTGCTTAATTTTGTATGAAAAGCCCTTAATAGCCTCTAACTTAGATCCGAACAACTTCTTCAAGCTATGTGATACGTTTTCAAACAACTTCCAATCGCCGGTATGGCTCGGTGGCCGAAGACTTGTGTTCTGTTTGCATTTCACAGAAGTGTCTGGATAAAACGAGTCTATATATTTGCAAGTAAAACGACCATAACAATTTAAAAGAAAAACTTAAAAGAGCTAGTGCCCAGTTAAGCTTTTTTAGCATTTACGTCCAAACTACTCAATATTTTGAACTGAAATTTTCAGACAAGGTAAATACACTATTCCTCTATATTTTGGCGTTTAAATTTCATACGTTCATGAACGTGTAATTTTCAGATTCTTTGAAATTCGGACTGGCCCCTTTAAATCACAAGTCTTATACGTTAAGTAAACAGTCTGTTTACCCGAGAAGGGAAACATTGTACACAATCGTTATAAACAACAAATTGAGTCGTGACCTCATTGCCCATGAACCGTGTCGCCTATAGGTTATATATACATGCGGTTCAATACAAGTAAACTTGTCTACGATTTCACCCTCGCTGGAAGTTAAACTTCACAAAACAACATACAATCAAAGCTCCACGTCAACTTTTCGAGAATGACGGTTTTATCAAACGTCTTGCTACTAGCGGCGTTATTGCCAGCGTTATTAGCACAAACAAACCTACTCCAAAATCCAGATTTTGAAAGTGAGGGAAGCTGGATATGTACTTCATGTTCCGGTGTACAGTACGCAGATGATGCTAAAAGCGGTAGCTACAGTTATAAAGTCAGCAACAGGTAAGTGATTAGGTGAAACCCCATTTTTGACTTTTGACGGACAGTTGGTTGTCCCCTGCGTTGGTAAACCAAATCTTCTTCCAAGTACCCTATCATGTATGGTGAAGCGGACTAGACTGCGTCCGCTTGCCACTCTCCCTTAACTCACACCTGGAGTTCCTCCTATGGAGCTATAACCGGAAAAGGCACTTTGTCTTACACGAAAAGACAACCAAGCCTGGCTAGTACTCGCTAGTTTCATATAGAAACATTTGTCTACGATATCACCCTAAGTGGAATTGGATGTTAAACTCCAAGCGAAGAAGAAGAAAGGGAGCAGAAATGAAATGAATTTATTTAGAGCATTGATATTAAATTTGTCTACGAATATTTCAAGGAAGGGTGCTGCCCCTTTAACAAAAAGGGGGGGGGGGCGAATGATTTAAAGTGTGGTATAGATCTATCATTCATTCAATTGACATGATTTCGATTCTCAGTTTGTACGGAGCAGGGAGTAACCTCTTTGGTTTTCTCCGGTTTCGTTATGGAAGGTGACCAATACCTACCCGTGAATTATTCAAAGATCCTAATGAATATATTTTCGAAATTTACAGTTATTCAGAATGATATAATTCTCCGACGTATAATGGGGAGTTGGGATGGCCTAGTGGTCTAGAGTGTCGCGCTTTGACCTCTAGCTGGCCGGTCACCTCTGGATTGCGACAGTGGTTTCGAGCCCTGGTGTGAGCGTATGTGGCATGCAATTGTGGTTTCGAGACCTGGTGTGAGCGTATGTGGCATGGAGATAGGGGCGCCTTCTCATCCTCGTGGATTTCCTCCGGGCACTCTGGTTTCCTTCCACTGTTAAAAACTTTTACGCGCAAGCGAATTATTGGAATAAAATTAAACCATACGTTAGTTCCGAAATGACCCAGTTGTGATGAGTTGACGTTAAACCCTATTTCTCTATCTAGCTCTCTCTCTCTCTCTCTCTCTCTCTCTCTCTCTGATCTTTATGCTAATCCCGTTTTCGTGTACGCGTTTTTTCCGGCGAAATGTAACGCCAATGAAAATGTAGTAGGACCATTTCTATGTAACCGGGCAAACGCCCACGGAAACGTACATATGCCTTACATTTATTACATGAATTTTATTTACTGTTTTCAGGACACAGGTCTGGTCAAGTTTTTCTCAGAAGATCGAAGTTTTATCAGCAGGATTTTACTATTTTAAAGTTTGGGTAAAAATCTTAGGTCCGGAGTCTGATACATTTTATCATAAAGTAGTGAGCATGGTGGACAAAACACAAACTGATGGTAAGAACAATTTCAATCTGATTAAAACACAGATCATATTTCGTTTCTTTTTTATAGTTCAAAATATCATTTTATTTGATTTACTTTATACGATCTGGAAGAGTTGTTATTTAACTCGTGTTCTGCTTGAAATGATGGGCATAACTGTAGGACGTTAACCCCATTTCATTTCATTTGAAATGATTGGTCATCTAATCGAATGGTCTGTCGAATCGCGTTCTTGACTTTTTTGCACGGTTAATCGAATGACTTACGTTATAAGGTCATATGTCGCTTACTTGACACCTGACGCGAACTCTCACTATAACTTGTTAGTGTAGGCCATCGTAAGTATAAACAACGAAACGAAATAGCCCTATAGATCTGTATTTTAATTAGATTGGTATAATGTATTATGACAAACGTAAATTTATCATCGAAAAACCAAAGTCTGACTTTATACAATATTTGGATCAGCCTGTTTCCTATTCCCTTTCTTCTTTTCCTCTTATTATTCATTTTTATATTTATTCGTTTTTTTTAGGATCACATCAATATGAACAAGCTGGTAATTCAGATTTTGTATATGCTGATAGATGGTATTTAGTTGGAGGGGATAAATATATTTCTGGTGACAGTAAGTTTAATATAAAACTTAATATTATAAGAGAGAGAAAGAGAGGGGGAGAGAGAGAGGGGGAGAGAAAGAGTGAGAGAGAGAAAGACAGAGAAAGAGAGGGAGGTAGTAAGAGAGAGAGAGAGAGAGAGAGGCAGGGAGGGAGGGAGAGGGAGAGAGCGGGAGAGAAAGAGAGAGAAAGAAAGAGAAAGCGGAGAGAGAGAGAGCGAGAGGTAGGGGGAAAAAGATGGAGAGAGAGGGAGCAGAGAGAGAGAGGGGAGAGAGAGGGTGATAAGGGAGAGAGAGGGGAGAGAGAGGGTGATAAGGGAGAGAGAGAGAGAGAGAGAGAGAGAGAGAGAGAGAGGGAGAGAGAGAGAGAAAGAGATGGTCAGACAGTGAGAAAGAGAGATAGAGAGAGTGGAAGGGAGTGAGTTAGAGGGGGAGGGGAGGAGAGGGAGGGAGGAGAGAGAGAGAGGGAGGTAGACAAAGAGAGAGAAAGAGAGGGGGGCAGAGAGAGAGGGGGAGAGAGAGAAAGAGAAAGAGAGAGAAAGAGGTGGAGAGAGAGAGGGGCAGAGAGAGAGGGGCAGAGAGAGAGCGGAGAGAGAGAGAAAGAAAGAGAGAGGTGGGTAGAGGGAGATACAAATAGAGAGAGAGAAGAGAGAGGGAGAGAGAGGGGGAGAGAGGAGAGAGATAGAGATAGAGAGAAAGAGAGTATGTTGATATATATTTCTGTGTAACATTTAGTTTAGTATATATCATATAGCTATATATAGATATTCATTTTATTCTGAGGAACTGATAGAAACCGGTAGATCTCACGAGGTAACTCCTTGTCACATACAGAATTTGGATCGATTCTACACAAGTGGGCAAGACGCTGGCTCACTAGCCTGTTTGATCACAGCATTGGCCAAGAAAGTTCATCCAGATTTTCCGGCGTGGTTCCCCCTTGTCAGTGATGCAGGACGGAGGGCCTGACAATGACAGCTGTTTAATCGTTCTGATGGGACGATAGGTCGTGGTCTCGTGTAAACATTGACGTGCACGTAGAAGATCCCTTGACAGTTGGAATTTGATATAAGCGTAGCCGTCGTGTCGCTATTCAGGCAAAACTTCCGTCATATAGCACACGGTATGGCGTATGTCCGTTTTCATTAGTCTAATTCGGAGAAGGACAGTAGGACGTTAAACCCAATTTCTAATCCACAACACTGGACTCAAGTTTAGAATATAACAGTTTAAATTTGATGAAATTCAACAATCTTCGTGATGTTTTAGATCGATGTATGGTTAGCACCCGCGTGCTGTATCATAAAACCTGTAATTGAGTCAGCTGGCGTGGTTTCGATCCCCGGTTGTACGTGACAAGTAGTAGGGTCGCGGTCACCTATCCAACCTCGTGGGTTTTCTCCGGTTCCCCCGGTTTCCTCCTACTGATAAACTCCCTTACGCGGAGAATTAAACCATATGTTAGTCCCGAAATGACTTAGTTTGTGTCGAGTGGAGTGGACGTTAAACCCCATTTCTATCTATCTCTGTTTAGATTATACAATAGTTTGTGTCGAGTGGACGTTAAACCTCGTTTCTCTCTCTCTCTGTTTTAGTTGTTCGTATGCGGTTTTACCTGAAGATAGATGATATATCAGTCGAATATTTGGTTGACGATGCTTCGGTAGATAAAATAAAGTATTTAAACAACTTTGAAGTTGAAGCTGATGAGAGAATTGATCAGTTAAGAAAGGCAGAGATCTCTATCAGGTGAAGATTGTTTTTATTCTAATTATAGACACATCTATTGCAGGCCACTTTTTGGCTTTAATTAATGCTATAATATAGCCCTATAATATAGTCTTTTTACAATATATTACACAATGTCTTAAGCCGGAGACCATTAAACAACTTAAAATACAGACACCCCGCACGTGCGTTTACAGTGAAATACAGGGTGGATCATCTTCTCCCTTTGTCATAATAAAGTTAAAACAGGATGTCCAACTAACTGATGTTTGGCGTGATCAGAGTGTATAGAAAAAAACCCGAGGGAAAAAAAGATTCCACTGGCTTTATCTGGAAAAGCGAAATGCTCGCCGTAATAAATTGTCTGGACATGTTATACCACTAGCCCATTGTTCTGAGTGGTCGTCAAAGAAAGCAATTTTATTAAAACAAATATCACTAGCACTTGACGGAATGAGTTATCTTATCTTATAACGCGAGTCTCTACCCATGTTTTAAAGTTGGGTTGAGTTGTCTTTTATCTTGGTATGATGGAATGGGATGAGTTGTCTTCTAGCTTGGGCTGAGTTGTCTTGGGCTAAGTTGTCTTTGAGTTCTGGAAATGGAGACATAATGGCCCCATATACTTTCTAAACAACATTTTATTTAATAAACAAATTAGAACTGTCAATGAGATAAGTATGAATATTTAAACATATGAACATGTCGGCCATATTCATGAAGATACAGTTTTAAAGAAATGACAGTTAATAAAAAAATATCTTTTTAGATTGCTTTTTAAATCCTGTTGACAGGGCTATCTTGATTGGTGAACCTTTTAATTTGGTGAACCGTTTATAGTCATATCCATTGGGTATTGGGTAGTATTGGGTGGTATTGGGTAAATCGTCCCACCCATTGAACGGTGGGTAGAAATTCGACCGTGTATCTGCTATCACTCATCGTATCAGTCAGTTAAATAGAGGGATAACTCGCGTTTTCCTTTGAAGTTCGTCACTTCCGATTCATGAAACCTTACATATCGTAGCAATGTTATCTCTGTGTTAAAATTATATTTGGAATGTGTTGAACCAGTTATATCACGAGGGTATATAACTTAATTGTTATAAGTCAAAAATAACAAAAAATCAATTATTCTACTATAATGAAACCCCTTTAATTCTCTTTCTATTGGTATATAAATCAATACCATTCCTCATTTAAAAATGTCTGAAAATATCAATAAAATAAATTAATAAATGAAATTTTGTTAGTGAATCAAAAGTTTAAATTGCAATTTTCTCAAAAGCAGGCATTTTGACATATTATCACAAGTGTGTTCTAAACCCTCGAATGACTGACACCAATATTGTCCTATAATATCACATCAAACATATTTGATTTGACCGTAATATACCTATTTATCTCTACTTTAGTTTAAAAAAAATAATACTGTCTCGGATAGATACTTTTGTAAGAGTTCAAGTAAAAAAACAAACAGTGATTTTGCCTATACCGTTTTTTTAGGACGAATTTTGTCTAATAGTTTGGATTGTTCGTACTTGGTTTTATTTTATTTGTATTAAGGCTTATCTCGTTCCGCCTCCATGACTTAGAAATGATAACTTTGTAACAGTTCATGTCAATAAAAATATTATTTTGTTGTCGTTTATATCGTCACGCCCCCATTGTTTGGACATGAAATGAAATAAGTTAATCTGCATTGATCATCTGTAAATACAATGTTTGTTTCAGCTTGAACGGTGATTCAGACCCAACTAATCTACAGGTCGAGGTAAAAGCTCTTACTTACAATTGAGTGAGTTATTTTTACTGATTTGTAAAAGCAGTCTTTGTACACAGTGAAGCATGGACATTGAGATTAAGACACAGTGTGTTACGCACTCATTACATATCGTGGGGATCACGGTGGCTAAGTGGATAAGGCGCTGGTTCGCTAGCCTGGAGGTCGAGTGTTCGATCCCTGCATAGGCCGAGAAAGTTCATCTCGATTTTCCGGCGTGATTTCCCCTTGTCAGTGATGCAGATGGAGGGCCTGACAAGGACAGCTGTCTAGTCGTTCGGATGGGACGAAAAACCGAGGTCCCGTGTACACATTGGAGTGCACGTAGAAGATCCCTTGGCAGTTGGAATTCGATATAAGAGTAGGCCGTAGTGCCGCTGCCCGGGCAAAAATTTCCCTCATAGCACACTGTATGGCGTATGCCCGTCTTCAATTAGCCCAGGTTAGGTGCTTAAGCGTAGGACGTTAAACCCCATTTCATTCATTCATTCATTACGTATCGATATGGTTATCGCTGGGGCCATTTAAAGCGCTTCATCTGGCGCTTTTCAGTCTGTAAAGTATTTCTTGATATTTTGCCTATTTGGCGATTTTTAGTCTCTGGAAGTTTGATACTCATAATATACTCTAGAATTGGGAGTCATACTCCAGAAGCTCCATTCCCTATCAATCCCCCCGTCTTCAATTAGCTCAGGTTAAGTGCATAACAGTAGGACGTTAAACCCCATTTCATTCATTCATTCCTATCAATCCCTGGATGATACTCTTATGGAAACCCGTAGCAACTATCAAAGAGGTCTGAGTTCACTTTACTATGTATGTTGGTCAAGGAAACACAAAACCAAATAAATACAAGTTCTCCCAAGTATCTAAACAGTTACAGGTTTTGACACGTCTATATATTATTACTTTTGAATACAAAACGTCTGTACTGTTGTGGCAAGGAACATTGTCGAGTTGTTCGACCTTAAACTGACCTTAAAGTTAATCGATATTAACTCTAGCCTCTAGAGCGTTTTCACGATTTTTTGAAGTCATAAAGGGACATAACTCTGACCGTAATTATCGGAAAACGCTGAAAATCAATAGAATATTAACTTTAGCTTCTAGAGCTTGTGGACGCCGGACCGACGGACGAACGGACGGGCGGACAAGGGCGACGACAATATACGACCACACATAATAATTCGTATAAGAAACATTGGCTTGGTCGTGCAATGAAGACCCGGCTGAAACGTCGCTGTCCGGAGAACATCCAGCCAATTAAATGCGTAATTCCATAGCCTATTCTACCGCGGTTTGTTCGGAAAAATAAGAGATAAAAAGCCCATTACGGAATATTCCCAATCCACAAATCGAATTCATGTACAATAATTTCATGAACAGATTGCACAGATTAAAAGTGAATTTGGATGGGGTTCTGCTGTAGATGCTAAATTGATCGTTGATCCGAATTACCAAGCGTACCAAGACTTCTTTTATGACCTGTTTGAATGGGGAGTCCTAAATAATGCCAACAAGTGGAAACGAATAGAAAAAAATCAAGTAAGTTGGTGCCTTTTGCAATCTGATTAAAACACAAATCCAATTTCGTTTCGTTTTTTATAGTTTAAAATTTCGCTTTGAACTTGTCTTTACTACACTTGGATGTTATTCAACTCATGTTCTGCTTGAAAGGAGGGGTCAGCGAATCAAATGGTCTTTAGGGCGGAGCTTTTGACCTTTTTTTCGCAGAATTGTTGGTATTACCTGCGATGGAAATCAAATCAAAGCAAAAGTAGATTTTAAAAACCATAGCGGTCGCTAATTGGTTAATCGAATGACTGACGTTATCGGCTCAATTGTCGCTTCCCACTATAACGTGTTAGATCTACATGTAGTGTAGGCCATCGAAAATATAAAAAACGAAACGAAATATAGATCTATATTTCATTAGAGGCCATCGAAAGTATAAAAAAACGTAACGAAATATAGATCTGTAGTTTAATTAGATTGCCTTATATATTTATATACATGTATATTATATTATATATTAAAACAAAGATTTTAAGAGCTGGATTGCGTTTGGTACCACTTGTTAAGATGTTGTTTGTTTTCCAGGATGAATTTAACTACGATACTCCAAGAATTGCAATAGAAGCCATGAAATCTCGCGGGTTAGTATATTTTGTTTTGGGTAACTTAAAGTTACATTATTCAAGATATAGATAAGAACTAGCCATACTTGCTATAATAGTTCGAAAGTAGGTGATGTAAAATGAATAATTTGAAAATTTCATTGAAAATTTAAAGATTTTGGCCGACGTGTGCAATAATTTCAACCACGGTCCTGGTTGATCAAAGCTAAGACTCGAATCATCTGGGGTCGCCATATTTGATTTACCTCTGAAACGTTTTAATCTGTTTAATATCGGAGCAATCTGATGCCATCCAAAGTTGATTAAGGCCTGGATCAGTTAATTAATGTCTAATTAATACTTTAGAAAACATTTCATGCCCAAATAAAGACCTGCACTAGGCAAATTTAGCTCTTGAATAATGCATGTTTAAGAAGTGCCCTTGGCCATGTTCCTCGAAATCTTAACTGAAGATAAAATCCAAATTAAAGTAGATACTCCAATTTGATTGGCTAAGCACTAAAATCAATCTAATATTATCCAATCAAATTCCTAAAATTGAGATTTTATCTAAAGTTAAAATTTCGTGAAGTTGTCCCCAGGAGTCTCCACTTACTCAACACAAATATAATATTTTTATTGTAAACAATATTTTATTTTTACATGAATGGAATTGGAGAACAGTCATGACCTTTTTAACCCCTCTCTTATAAACATAAAAATAAAAAAAATTAACATTAAAGATGTGCAAGGATACTGAAAATAGGACAATTTACACGCTTAGCGAATTGACCTATAATGTGACCGATTATTGGGTAAAAATAGTATTTGAGATATGCATATATATTCAGATAGCACATGTTATAAGCTTTTCAATGATACATATATTTTTTTAAATTTCCGTCCAATCTTTACATTTTATATATCATTGACTGTGACCGGTCACATATGTACAATGATCTTCACTATAATGCTTATGTAGTTTTCCGTTTAGTTATTGCTAGATAGCAAGTTACATCAATCTTAAATTAGCAAGGGGGCCCAGTGTCCAGCAATCTTAAATTAGTATGGGAGCCCAGTGTGTCCAGCAATCTTTAATTAGTATGGGGGATCAGCAATCTTTAATTAGTATGGGGGCCCAGTGTGTCCAGCAATCTTAAATTAACATGGGGGCCCAGTGTGTCCAGCAATATTAAATTAGTATGGGAGTCCAGTGTGACCAGCAATCTTAAATTAACATGGAGCCCAGTGTGACCAGCAGTATTAAATTAGTATGGGAGTCCAGTGTGACCAGCAATATTAAATTAGTATGGGAGCCCAGTTTGTCCAGCAATCTTAAATGAGCAGGAGGGCCCAGTGTATCCAACAATCTTAAATTAACATGGGAGCTCAGTGTGTCCAGCAATCTTAAAATAGTATGGGGACCCAGTGTGTCCAGCAATCTTAAATTAGTGTAGGAGCCCAGTGTGTCCAGCAATCTTAAAAATTAGTGTGGGAGCCCGTTGTGTCCAGCAATCTTAAATTAGCACGGGTGCTCAGTGAGTCCACCAATCTTAAATTAGTATGGGAGCCCAGTGTGTCCACCAATCTTAAATAAATATGGGAACCCAGTGTGTCCACCAATCTTAAATAAGTATGGGAACCCAGTGTGTCCATCAATCTTAAATTAGTATGGGAGCCCAGTGTGTCAACCAATCGTAAAATAGCACGAGGGCCCAGTGTGTCCAGCAATCTTTAATTAACATGGGAGCCCAGTGTGTCCAATAATTTTAAATTAACATGGGAGCCCAATGTGTCCAATAATCTTAAATTAACATGGGAGCCTAGTGTGTCCAATAATCGTAAATTAGCATTGGGGCTCAGTGTGTCGATGTATCTCATTAATTCTCTTTTTGGTTAGCATCAAAATGAGAGGGCATACAATGGTTTGGGGTGTGGATAAACATGTCCAAGATTGGCAAAAGACGATGTCAAATACGGAGCTGAGAGACAAATTATCGGAACATGTGGAAGAAATGACAAGAAATTTCGGTGGAAAGTAAGTACTCTTTAATGTTATCTTTTAATTTCGGGAATTAGTAAGTAAGAGAGAGATGTATGGGGTTTAATTTTGGGAATTAGTAAGTAAGAGAGAGAGAGATGGGGATTAACGTCCACTCGACACAACTAGGTCAGTTTGGGACTAACATGGTTTTTTTTCTCAATAATTTGCTTGCTCTACCTTGTTTGTCGGCTGAGCTAAAGTACCACCCCTCCGTCACCCACACACACCTTTACTTTGAGGAAGAACCACATTCTTTGCATTTGGATACAATTCTCAGATTATTGATGAATTTTCGTTTCAGTTTTTCTCATTGGGATGTGTATAACGAGAACATCCACGGTCGATTCTATGAGAATAAATTAGAAGATAAACTTGTCGCACATTGGTTAATGAGAGAAGTCAAACGACTGGATCCACAATCAGCCTCTTATCTGAACGATTACAATGTGGTGGTCAACAGCTATTCGACTATGGTAAGAGTTATTTAGACATATGCAACCGGTCACAGCACTCGGTAAATCTCGACAGATTCCGGTACCCTACATCAGTTTAGACTCGGATGTATGACGAATTCCCCCATTTTGGTCCTATTTTAAAGGACCCGGATAAAAAATGGCTGCCCCCTTGTAGATTATATCAACAGACTAAAAATATGGCTGCCATTTTGTAAAAGCGGCACGTTTTCCTGTTAAAGTAAATCGGTAGTCTACTAGCCGCATCGCAGATGTATGGTCGTAGGTACATATTACTTACTGTCTAGATGTAGGGTTTGCCGACTGCCGGTGACAGCCAAATGAGTCACGTGGGGTATTTGAGCTATGCCTATATTCAGAAAGTACATGTTACATGTATAAGTTTTTCAATGACATCTAAAATGTTGGATGAAAATTTTAAAAAAATATATATCATTGAAAAGCTTATAACATGTACTTTCTGAATAGTGACTCATTTGGTTGTCACCGGTCACATATTTCAAAGGGGTGTAACATCCACTCGACACAAACTATGTCATTTCGGGACTCATATATGGTTTCATGTTATTTAAATAATTCGCTTGTACGTAGGGGTCTTAAGCAGTGGGAGGAAACCGGAGGACCCGGAGAAAACGGACGGGGTTAGACAGGGGACCCTACTGCTTGCCACGTACAACCATGGTTTCGTAACCACGTCAGTAGACTAAGTGCCAGGCTTAATGATACAACACGCACATGCTAACCATTCGAGCACCCCACCCTCAATGACATGGACCTACTGTTTAGAATAATTGTTATCTTTACTGGCCAATCCAATTACAGTATAGCAATTTCAAAAAAAATGGGCGTCCTCGCTGAAGGAATTCCCACCAGGTGTCGGTAGTAAAAACTCGATTTCTTGTTATGCGTGTACAAGACATCTAAGCTATAAGGTAAACAATGAGGTCACGTGGGACCGCCTTGCCTATAAATTATGTCCCCTTATCTCTTGCGAGGACGCCCATTTGGAGACGATGTATTTAAAAACCATGTTATAATTATTTCCCTTCTAGGCTTACGTGGATCAGGCTTATTGGTATAGAGAATCCGGTGTACCGCTTAATGGTCTTGGTATCCAGAGTCATTTTGGGGATTTCCTGTCCCTATCATGTGTAAAGGTAAATTGTTTAGATATACTTATTTTGTCTTGGATTATCCCCTTGTGATGGATTGTCTCCCTTGTGATGAATTGTCTCCCTTATGAGTTAGTTTTCCTTTCATTTTAAGTGAAACATGTATCACAACCAGCCCAGTACAGTACAGAACAGTGACGCTAAAAATTACAATTTCATATTATTAATTTATATTTTTAAAATGCATTAAAATATATGGTATATCTAAATAGTCTTACCTCGTCAAAGAATAATCCTATTAATTCTATAATTCATAATTGTTAGTTGCGACACTTGAAAAAATATAATTTTCAACTTCAAATTCCAACGTTTGGAGATAGCTATTCCATGGTTGGAAATAGAAAAACAAGGGATATAATTGGAGGTAATTCACTATCGTCAGTTGAGAAATTGGCAAAAATATCTTTATCAACTTTAATTTCAAACGTTTGAAGATAGCTATTCCATGGGGGGAATAGGAAAACAAGGGATATAATTGGAGGTAATTCACTATCGCCAGTTGAGAAATTGGCAAAAATATCTTTATCAACTTCAAATTCAAACGTTTGAAGATAGCTATTCCATGGTGGGGAATAGGAAAACAAGGGAGGTAATTGCGTTATTATTTCCGGTGTAAATGAGTTATAAGCGTGAGAATGACACCTATGGTCGTATAATAGCGAGTTGCTAACTTATTGAGCAAAACACATAGAAATAATTATGTTTTGACTTTCTTGGAAAAAATAAACACACGTGTTTTTTCATTGGATTTGATAAAAGCGTTTTTAGTTTACTTACACTGTCTGTCGTCCTCCTTGGCTCGCAATTAAAAAGCATATTAAATTACAAAATGATTCTTAAGCATGTCTTTCACATTGGTGTCATTATTGCGTCAGAAGATATTGATCAACGTTTTGTTTAGAGCTTGATTGTAATGCACCGGTCAATAGGAATATTACCCCCATCCCTTCAAGCGTCCACCCCGGATTGTCATTTAGCTCAATATTTTAGGGTCAAGATTCACCCCGCATTGCACTTGAAGCCAGGACACATTCACTGAAGATTCACTTTCTAACGCAAGTAAAAAAAACCCCATTAGTTCAAGATTCACGCAATAGTCATCTTGAAATACCTACCCCAAGCATTCACCCTTGATAGTATTTTGCTCAATATTAGGGTAAACGTTGGGCTAAAAAAAACTTGCGATGATACAAAATGATGATCCTTGGGGGGTTGCTGAGGGTGGCAAACTTTACTTCATTATTGTAATGATGATAATTATGCGGAAAATTGACATAAACCAATCGAGAAGAAAATAAATAATGTACGCCAAATGTAGTTACCATTATCCAGATTACCACGAAAACATTATAAAGACAATCGCGTCTACAATTATACAGGTGTAATTTCCGGTATGACAGCCAACGATAACAGACGGGGGTTCGTCCGTTTTCAGAAAAAAAACCTCATTTTTTAAAAACACAATATTTACTGAAAAATGTGCTTGTTGAAGATTCGACATCTATTTAATTTCGTTCAAGATTCATCTTTGACAATTTGTTTTTCACCAAAGATTCACAAATCTTCGTATTTTGATGGTTATTTTGCAGCCAAACAATCGACTCCGACATGTCGTCGAAAAGCCGTCGATGATTGAGGGCCGGGGGGGGGGGTAGTTCAAGGTTCCTATTGACCGGTGCATAAATGGCAACATGTCGACTTTAATTTCTGTAAAGTGCCCTAGTCAGCGTACAAACTTAATTAAATAGCGGTATCAATATATTTTTACTTTAGTAATTTATTTCATATATTAACGTTATATTCGATAGCGAAGATTAGATGAAGTCGCTGCTGTAGGATTGCCGATATGGATCACAGAATTGGATATTTCTGAACCCGATGACGTACTCAAAGCGCAAAAATACGAAGATCTGATGAGACTGTATTTCAGCCACCCTTCCGTTAAGGGCGTCATGATGTGGAATTATTGGGACCAACGACATTGGCGACCCATGGCGGCCATTGCTACTGGTGATGACGTTACTGTGAGCATTGTAATATATTTAGAGAGAGAGAGAGAGAGAGAGGGATGGGGGCTAGACTACAGGAATGAAGTGTCTTTTTCAAGGACACAATAACTTGGCGCACATTTCTGGTCTCGAATCTGCACTCGTTAGGCCACAGATCCTACAAATGCAACCGAACCCTTGAGAGAGAGAAAGAGAGGGGGGAGAGAGAGAGAACGAGAGAGAGAGAGAGATGGGGTTAAACGTCCACTTGACATAAACTAGGTCATTTCGGGAACTCAACTAACATTTGGTTCAATTTTATTTCCATAATTCGCTTGCGCGTAGGGGACTTTAGCAGATGGAGTAAACCGGACGACCCGGAGAAAACCCACGAGGATGGACATGCAACCCTACTCCTTGTCACGTGCAACCGAAGAATCAAAACTACGCCAGTTGACTCAATGACAGACTTTATGATAAAAACCCGCATGTCACATATTGAATTGGCAAGGGTCAATGCCTGAATTTTTGGGTGGAACAAAAAAAACCTACGCTATAATGTAAAATTTTGGCGTTCATGTAAGGGTCGAAGAAGGGTAGGCATAAACACCGATGTTCGTAAAAGAGCCCCCTTGTGGCGTACGTATGAGCATTTTCAGACGGGAGGTTGAAATATTTCTAGCCGGATGTTGATAGTGTGGTTGACATAGTAAACACTGAATGTGGGCGTGGCCTATCTCTGTTTTCATGATACGTCGTACAATCGCCATACTTGTTCTATCACACTAAAACAAGTATGGCGGTTATTTTTTTTTATTTAATTATTTCTGAAGTTTTGTAATCGGAGTTCAGCTTTAAGGACAAGCTCTAGTATATTTACATTAGTTCCTTCAATAAGCCATCATATGAAACGTACAAAAGTATGGAAGACCAAACACCTCTTTATTCAGTCCTCTTATATCTTAGTCCTTAATTCTTATTTCTTCATTTGTTGTCATATTTCAACATTTGTACAGTAAAATTTACATTTGTATCTTAAAATCAATATTTGTATATAAGAATTAACATATGTATACCAAAATTAATATTTGTATACAAAAATTAACATTTCGAGGGTTTAGAGCACATTTGTGATAAGTCAAAATGCCTGATTTTGAGAAAAATGCAATTTAAACTTTTGGTTCACTACCAAAATTTCATTTATAAATATATTTTATTGATATTTTCAGACATTTTGAAATGAGCGATGGTATTGATTTATATACCAATAGAAAGAGAATTACAAGCTCTTCATTTTAATAGAATAAAATTGTTTTTGTTATTTTTGACTTATAAAACAATTATGTTGTAAACCCTCGATTTGTATACAGAAATTTGTTGTACAGATCAGACATTTGTTATATCAAATTTGTAAAATGTACAAATTAAATGTCGAAATAAGACGACAAATGAAGAAATAAGATTTTAGGACTATGAGTTTGGTCTTCCATAAAAAGACGAATTTCGTAAAGACGCGGGCAACGCATTTTTGTGTGTAGACTATTACTATAATCAGGTTTCATTTATTTTATTTCCAGCCAAATGAAGCAGGAATGAGGGTGATTGAATTACTGTCGTCCACATGGAGAACTAACGAATCCCATGACATTGATGTTGGTCAAACGGTCAATATCAGGGCTTTCAAGGGACTGTACCAATTAAATGTTATCCATAATGGTGAAGTTATTCGTTCCAGAAATTTCTACCTAACTGACGGAGGAACCAATGTGGCTATAACTCTAGCAGGAACTGGTAGGTTTTAGTGTTTCTCAACCTGGGGTGAATTCACCCCCAAGGGGGAATGGCTCACGTCTAGGGGGTGAATGACCACACTCCCAGTAACTTCAAAAAAGGTCATATAAGGGTTGTGTAGTCCTATGAGAGGTCAAGTTGCATTTCAAGATTTCAATTGTCATTTTTTTCGCTGGCTATTTCCAGTGTTATGCCGTTCGTTACAACATACCTTTGTGAATCTGGATATTCAACGCTGGTTGTGATAAAAACTAAATACCGGAACAGACTGAATGTCCGAAATGATATGAGATTAGCACTCTCAAACACTGTCCCGACATCACCAGGAGCAAATTTCGCACTGAACTGGAAGATTGCTTGAAATGGCTGGAAATCACGTTTCCGGGCTCCATTTTCTAAAAACAATTCTAGGGGGAGTACACCCCCAAACTCTCCTTGATGGGCCTCGCGCCTACGTCACTCGCGGTAATTTGCCTAGCCACAGCTCCGCAGTTAGTAACTTCCTCAAAAAGTCTGGTGGTAAATGGGTTGGTTGAGAATTTATTTTGGGGTAAGCGGTGAAAAGGTTGAGAAACGTGGACGTAGACAATATACAGTATAATAATATCGGATGAAAGAACAGATGTACAGATTTAGATATCTCCCCCCCCCCGCCTGCCATTCATAATTTGTTTGTAATCCTTTTGTATTTCTTCCCGGATTTTGTCCTGTAACAATTGATCTGTAGTTTCACTTGATTAGCCACAGAAAACGATGACATAATTCACAATTTCAAAATACTGTGTAATCATTGAGTGGCATTTAAAATAAAAAAAAAACACAAGACATAATTTATTTGGAAAACAATCGCTGGTTTATACACTTATATCACGACGTTTCGATAAGTATCCCTATCGTTATCAAGTACGTCGTGCTATATGTGTATACACAAGGATTATTTTCCATATAAATTATGTGTTGTGATTTTTTTTACTGCTTTGCATGTTATAATAATGTAATGTTTCTTTACAGATTCTAATCCTCCCTCTCGCTCTCGCTCTCTCTCTCTCTCTCACACACACTCTCTAATAATTGAATGTTTCTATTATAGATTCCAATCCTCGTGTTAGTAAAGTAGAGGTCGAGAGATTATAAATGTAGCAAATACCCACAAATCTAAAGATTATAAATGTAGCAGTTGCCCACACATCTAAAGATTATGAATTTGAAAATCTAAAGATTATGAATTGGAAGTTGCCCACAAATCTGAAAGGTCATCAATAGAGAAGTTGCCCACTATTTAATAGACATGTAACAAGCATATATCATGTAATAAAAACAGTTCAATAAATGTTTCTAATCATGATGTTTGTGTTTTACATCAATGAAAGTGTATGAAGAAACACTTTTATTTAATATGCTCTGTGTGGGTGTGCGGGTGTTTGGGTGTGGAGTGGGTGCACTATACCAATATAGCCTAACCCAAGTCTAACCCGGTGTGCGCCATAAACCAATGTAAGTACATGATCGAAAACCTCAATAATTATGGAAAATAGATTATGATTTGGCATTGCTGATAACTCTACTATGCACACATAATCTGCACCCAACAGCTTCCCTATTTCTGGCCCAAATTTTCACTCACTTCATGTTGTATGTATCGCGGATGTCCAGTGCTTGAAGCCTAGGATATCCAGGATCATGTAAAACTACGGCCAATATTTTTACATTGCATGTTTCAAACTCCCTGTATTCTAAACACCAGCCATTATCATTGGAGAGAGAGAAATGGGGTTTTACGTCCACTCGACAAAAACTAGCTCATTTCGGGACTAACATATGGTTTAATTTTATTTCAACAATTTGCTGGCACACATGGATCTTTAGCAGTAGGGAGAAACCGGAGGACCCGGAGAAAACCCACGAGTTTGGACAGGCGACCCTTCTCCTTTTCACATACAACCGGTGATTCGAAACCATGCCAGTTGACTCAATGACAGGCTTTATGACACAGCGCGCACGTGCTATCCATATGCCCATCCCTCCGACCAAGTTGTATAATATTCGACATATTCATAAGCCTGTTTAAACTACCAGTTGACTTAAAGGGGAAGACCAACGATTTTCAACAGGGTTTATAAATATATTTATAAATAATCCCCTCTGTGACACGCAGCAAAAAAGTTTTTGTAAGTGAGAAATACATTTTTATTCAAACCGGAAGTGACATAGTTGGTTCAACAGTACGCTCACAGGGCTCTATAGTAATCATACAGATTTGGCATTAGTTTACTGCTGTATTGTGTTCACATGTCGTCCTTTATCCGAAAATCTGATCAAATGACCATGTTTATTAGGATATTATAAACACGAATTTATGTTTTTTTTAACGTTTAGTACACAAAGCCGTCGCGTAAATCACTCACACTGAGCCGTACAATACGTCGCAATTCACACCACATGGCTAATTACGTTTCAAGAAAAAATAAACATAATAGACTAAATGTATTCAAATTAAATTTACCTTTTAATTAGTATCTCGTTTCATATCCCATATTTTGCACCCTGCTATCGTTATACTATGAGTAATAATATACCTAGTATCAGGGGCGCAGATCGCAAAAAAATAGTGGTGGGGACAGTCCATTCGCGGGCGCAAATTTTTTTTTTTAGCTCAATTGACTCGCTTACATTCTACACAGCAAAGATGGGTTAGATGTATATTGCGTCAGTTGGCGTGATTTCGATTACCCGCTTGTACGTGACAAGTAGTAGGGCCACCTGTATAACCTCGTGGGTTTTCTCCGGTTTCCTCCCAGAGCTAAAACCCCGACTCGCAATCGAATTATTTAAATAAAATTGAACCATATGTCAGTCCTGAAATGACCTACTTTGTGCCAAGTGGACGTTAAATCCCATTCCCCCTTTCTCTCTTTCTACATTTGAAATATACATGGACATGATTGAGTTTTAAACACGTTTAAAATGTCTATGAAACACATGTGCAATTATTCTGGAATTTTAATATATATGCAAAATAACAAATGAATAAATGAAAACTCTACATCCTTTGATCCTGCGTGTTATCTGGGTTTTTTTTAGTCCATTAGACAGAAACATTTTTCTGATTCTGAGCTGCCTTCATTAATACACACCAATTTATGTTCCATCATCAGTATGTCACGGTGGCTAAGTCGGTAAGCTCGCTAGCCTGCAGGTCGGGTACATTGGCCGTGAAAGTTCATCTAGATTATACGGCGTCGTTTTACCTTGTCAGTGATGCAGGACGAGGACCTGACAAGGACAGCTGTCTAGTCGTTCGGGTGGGTCGAAAAACCGAGGTTCCGTGTACACATTGGTGTGCACGTTAAAGGTCCCATGGCAATTGGAATTCGATAAAAGAGTAGGTCGTAGCACGGCTGCCCAGGCAAAATTTTCCTTGTGCCGTTCTTCATTTACCTAGTTTAGGAACAGAACAGTAGGACGTTAAACACCATTTCATTTTATATTTTTGAATTTTTTCCATGTTGTAACTTTAAAATGTGTTTTCTTGAAAATTAATCAAATTTTACCAAAATAAGATCACAGAAACCGCTTCATAGAATAAAGTCGGCGGCCATATTTGCTGACATCATAGTGGAATAACCTACACAACGTGGTGAGTGTCCATCAGAATACTTACTTCGGCACCCACTAAACATTTCTTTAAAAAAACATTGTCCACATCCTATATAATATATACCAGTTCGTTTAATGTAACTTTTGGGCCAATATAAACTTATAATATTTGGTATCTTTGCTCAAAAAATTGGATCGGGAAAGAAGATAATAACGGAAATTGTATTTCATACGAAATCGACCGTGGAGATAGTTAAACTTGTGTATTCAATCGTAACATAAAACCTAATTTAATATATTTTACAGTGAGTCATATTCATGTAGATATACGCAGGCCCGTAGCCAAGGGGGGGGGGGCTTGGGGGGCGAAGCCCCCACCCCCCCTATAAATAATCTTGTCCCCCCTGACAAAAAGTTGTCAACCATATGGTCGGGGGGAGAGAACCATCCACCCCCTCCCCCCTACGGGCCTGGATATACGTTCATAAAAGGGTGGAGCCTCGGTGGTTCAGTGGGAGAGAGAGAGAGTGTGTGTGTGTGTGTGAGAGAGTGAGGGAAAGAGAGAGAGGGGTTTAACGTCCACTCGATAGACTAGGTAATTGCAGTAGCATGGTTCAATTTTTTTTCAATAATTAGCTTGCGCGTAGGGGTCTTTAGCAGTGGGAGAAAACCGTACTGTTCCTATATCATTAACATTTCACATACCGTACCATATGGGTCTGCAATTTGTTATGCATTTGTCAAAAGTCCAAATGGTATAAAGTGTGAAATTTATTCCACACTTAAAATAGTTGACCCTACTCTTTTCCACGTACAACTGGTGATTCGAAATCCAGCATATCAGATATGCACACCTACATCATATGCATATTATTATAATCCCTACGGAATATTTCAATTATTTACTGTTATGATATGAATTATCACGAATTTCCTGTTAAATAAAAATCGGTCACCGGGTGCAACTGTTCAACTTCAAAGACCCTCGCCTCTTGTACCTGGGACAAACACTTTCTGAAATGTCTATAAAAGCTCTGGAATCATTTCTATTTCAAAAAGTAAACCATCAGCAAAACATCGGAAATAAGTGGTGGGGACACAGTATATCATGTCCCTACCACTAAAACAATTGGTAGGGACGCGTCCCGGTGTCCCAACCTGGATCTGCGCCCATGCCTATTATGACAAATAGCAATCTCAATTCCTTATACCTTGCCTGTGACGAATAACAATTGTTTAGGGTTATGTGTCGGACCCTCCATCTTTCATCAGGATACGACACTGACAAATACATCCCTGTGGTACTTTATCGGCCAATATCAGATCATTTGTGACCGCCATCTTGGATTTTAGGCCCTCCTGGAGTTAGCCCGTAGATTGCAGAGGTAGATATCTTCACTAGGGTCCCTTCTATCAGAAACTTCTATCAGCTATAAGTATGTATATTCAACCATTTACTACCCCACGAGCTCGTGCTTCAACCACAGGGTAATTTGAGAACTAAACGTATTACAACCTTTAAAAGTTTTATGGCCGTCATGTTAACTTGATTGGTAAATATAACATTTCTCTCTCGGCTATTATTATAGATATATTTAAAGGGCCAATCCCGATAACTTTTTGGGTAATAAAACTGCTTAATTTTGTGTTAAAATCATTTAAAACCCATTATCTAAGGCCGATCAACTAACCCGATTTTTGTAATACGCCTGTAAATAACTTGAACCTGACAGTCTGCATCTGGAAATGGAGACCTTTGTATCATACAGTATCTGGATAAAACCAGACTATTTTCTATAAAAATAACATGTAGGTAAAATTTACCTTTTGTTATCAAGTACAGTACATGGGCCATTCACTGTATAGACCTCTCAAGAAACTTTAATCGATTATAAGGTCACCAAATGAAAAAAATGACCATCAATCTTAAAAGGGTTACGTGTCCGGATAAGCAATTTTGGCGTTCACGTCCAAATGACTCAATATTTTGAGTTGAAATTTTGAGACAAGGTATATACACCATTCCCCTATATTTTGGCGTTTTATTTTCATACATTCTCAGACTTTTATTTTTGAGCCTCTGTATAATACGGGACTGTCCCTTTAATTGACGCTTATACTATTACTATCACCCTGATAATATATGTATACTTCATCGTTAACACTGTTCATCGCGTGCATTTTGCATACCGATAGTCTATTGGCTCGATTACACTATTTTGCCTATACCTTTTTTTTTGGACTTCGAGTGTTGTCTAATTGTTTGAATTGTTCGCACTTGGTTTTATTTTATTGATACATATTACACCATATAAAAATCGTGATTTTTATTATCTGACAGTGAACTTCCTTATCGTTATCAACAGTATAAGAGACGTGATTTATCTGGGTTTAAGGTTTTACTGTTCTGTTGCAATCTGTAAATCAGTGGAACAAATAGGGCAACATTTAGACATAGCTAGAATTTGGTTTTGAACACATGTTATTGTCAACATGCTGTGGTTCCTTCTAATTCTGATTCTTCCTGGGTTTCTTAAAGCCCAGAATTTAGTGACAAATCCGGGTTTTGAGACTTTCAGCGTATATGAATGCTATTCATGTAAGTGTACCCTATCTTCCGACAGCCACAGTGGTTCCCATAGTTACAACGTTACAAATAGGTAAGACACTTTTATTATCATTATAGTCAGCATTGTGGCGCGTAAATCCCGATCTTAAAATGGATTAAAATGCCCGCACCTTATGTTTAGAAAACGTAAAAGACGAATCAGCGAACTAGGGGTTCTTAATTGTGTGGATAACTACGCGCAAGCGAATTATTGAAATAAAATTAAACCATATGTTAGTTCCGAAATGACCTAGTTTGTGTCTAGTGGACGTTAAACCCCATTTCTCTCTATATATTTTAATTGTGGTTCTAGATGTTTAATATTCTCTATAAATACCTATACATATAAGCTCTCATAACTTCAGTGGATGACGTCTGGGGCACTTTATTCTATTCTCCATCCAATTTGACGTTTATTTTCATTTTTGTATGGGGGGGTATAGCTAAATGGATAGCGTCCGAGCGCTGTATCATAAAGCCCGTCATCGATTCAATTGACGTAGTTTCAATTCCCCGATTGTACGTGACAAGGAGTACGGTTGCCTATCCACTCTCCTGGGTTTTATCCGGGTCCTCCGGTTTCCACCTACTGCTAGCGACAACAACGCGCAAGAGAATTATTGAAATAAAATTAAAACCCATATGTTAGTCCCGAAATGACCTAGTTTGTGTCGAGTGGACGTTAATCCCCATTTCTCTCTCCCTCTCTCTCCCTCCCTCTTTCTCACTCGCTCTCTCTCTCTCTCACACACGAACACACACCTCCTGGGAAAGTTTACACATGGCATTTAAATTATCACTCGTTAATATTGGAATTCGAAATTAAAGTAGGCCGTAATGCCACTATTAGCATAGTTGGTTGTGCATATTCTGGAAATATAAACGATTATTTGCTTTGTAAATGCAGACAATATGAATGGACTGGTCCTTCTCAAGAACTGAGCCTCACGCCAGATAGAACCTACTCTTTCAAGGCCTGGGCAAAATTGCTCAATACAGCTCCAGGGAAGATATACAGTAATCTAGACTCACTGCTAGTTATAACAGACAATAACGGTACGTGTATATGTTTCCCTTTGTCAGTGATGCAGAACGGAGGGCCTGACAAGGGCAGCTGTCTAGTCGTACGGATGGGACGAAAAACCTAGGTCCCGTGTACACATTGGCGTGCACGTAAACAATCCCTTGGCAGTTGGAATTCATAAGAGTGGGCTGTAGCACACTGTATAGCGTATGCCCGTCTTTCATTAGATCAGGTTAAGTGCATAACAGTAAGACGTTAAACCCCATTTTATTTCATTTCATAATATCTCAATAGTAGCACAATACTCCTCCTTTTTTTCTTCTAACAAGGTCCCTATTGTAGTCGCCGGAAACAGTAAGTCAGGCTAACTCTTCTGTGCAACCCCAAAAAACAATTGATAGTATGAATGAGGTAGGGATTGTGATGTAACCTCTTTATTTTTATCTTGTGGAACACTTGTGGTGGAAAGTATCAAATACCTAAAACCCTCTATCATAAATAAATGTAAAATGCCAATTGTCTTCTTACAGGTAAACAAAAATATGTTTCTGCTGGCATAACGCCCTTCATCACTCCAGGAAAATGGCACGTTGTTGGGGGAGACTATTACATACCGGCAAATGGTAATTATCTTAAAGTTACTAAAAATAATCCTATTAAAAAAAACCTTATCGTTTGCAATGTCTATTTTCTGTCTTGTCCGCAGGTTAATCATATAGATTTTTGTCAACAATTTCTTGGATTAAAGTTCCAATTTTAATTTATCAAGTTATTTTTTTTAAAATGTATTAAAATAAAGCCTTAAAATATATATGGTATCCATAAACAGTCCTGCCTTGTTGAAGAACAAAACTATTAATCCTATAATTCACTATTGCCAGCTGAGAAATTGGCACAATATCATGCTGTTATTTGCTTGGTCAGTGAAGCTAAAAAAAAATAACCCTATTAAAAATAACCCTTATTGTTTGCAATGTCTATTTTCTGTCTTGTCCGCAGGTTTATCATATAGATTTTTTTCAACAATTTCTTTGATTAAAGTTCCAATTTCAATTTGTTAAGTTATTTTTTTTTTAAAATGTATTACAATAAAGCCTTTAAATAGATGGTATTCATAAAAAGTCCTACCTTGTTAAAGAATAATTCTATTAATCTTATCATTCACTATTGCCAGCTAAGAAATTGGCAAAAAATATCATTTTCAACTTCAAATTCCAACGTTAGAAAATGGACGTCCATGTTATCAATAGCAAAACTAGGGAGGTACTTCCTGTGTCAATGATTTTTAAGGGTGGGAAATAATGCCCATGTTCGTATAATAGTGAGTTAATAACCTATTGAGCAAAAGACAGAGAAATAATATGTTTAGACTTTCTCAGAAAATTTGAAATTCTTGCTTTAAATAAATTCATTTTATCATGTCCTACACAAAAAAATGAATACATTCAATATTCGTGATGGCATGGTTTCAGAGATTATTTCAAAAAAGGCACGTGGCTAGCATGGGAACCTTTTCAAATTTAAAGCAGGAATTTAACCTGAAGCGGCGAAGGAAATTTAGTCAAGCGTGCATTTCGAATGAAATACCAATGGCTAACGAATTCTCAAAAGCCTCTTACCCTAGACCTATTTCTGTTTGGGACCATTATTGAGTTATTGTGCGCGCTGTATTATGAATTGAATTATGTGTTAATCCCGAGATGATCTAGTTGACTAGTTTCTGTCGAGTGGACGAGAATAACACATTACATATAAGTGTTAACGTGCACATAAGGTGGACGTGGGTGTGGGAACGTTTCGAACTATGTAGCCAATGGTTACTATATCAACTTTACGGCAAGTTCACAGCAATCCAATTGAAATTATTTCAGTTATCTTCACTTAAAGTCGTAAAACACTCTTAATCCCCTCAGGCGCAAGTGACGTCACAGTCACCGAATGTATATTCGGAATGTTTATTCCTTAATTTAACAAACTTCTAGATGACAATTCGACGTAGGTAATTTTGGGACTACATGTAGTATAATATATGATTTCATTTTAATAATTCACATGGATCTTTAGCAGTTTGAGGAAACATTAGGACCTCGAGAAAACTCACGTTGCTGGATAGGCGACCGAACTCCTTGTCACGTGCCAGCAGGGAATCGAAACCATGTCATTTGACTCTATAGTTAAGATCTAAATCTTTCGACCACTAATATGTCAAAAATACCTTTTACCTCAACTAATTCACTCCGTAATCTAGGGTGTCACTATTTGACCTACACGCCGACATCCCGGCTGTAACATAGTTTTATTTTTACAGCGAAAACTGTGAGGTTTTCCGTCAAGGTCCCGGATCCATCTGTTAACTTCTTAGTTGATGATTTTGAAGTCACGTGGATTGATCATTCATATAAATTTGAAAGTGACGAAGATAAACGAATTGACCAACTAAGAAAAGCCGATCTTGAAATGAGGTATTTTTTTTATCTATATCTGGAAACAGTTTTCGCGGATGACCGCCATTATTGTTGTGTTGGGGTGTTTATTCTTAGGATTGTCCTTAATTGGTTTTATTTATTAAGAGTCCATCAAAACATACATCCATCTTGAAGTTCACGCAATCCCAAAAAGCTCTGGGGCTAAGGCCTTTGTTATTAACAAGGGAAACAACTCTAAATACCATACCGGTTCTAACAAGGCTTTAGACCACATTTAACGAATTAGTATTAATCTACTTTGTTAAAGTAGAATAGTGAGCAAGTTATAGGGGCTATACATGACATTAGTCAACCAGGTCAACCCGTTAATGTAACAATACCAGCTGAGAATTTCATATCGCCGCTTTGACTACGAACTACCGTCTGTTCGAAAGTCGCAGCGGTTAGAGCCTGGTAGGCTTGCTCCAAAAAGACGGTGCAAATAATATAACGTGTCAAAGATATCAAATGGTGGCATGGTATCATTAGAAACAAATAGCGGCATGACATTAGTAGAAACAAATGGCGGCATGATAAAAGTATGTTTTATTGTGTATGGTGTTAAACTTTAAACTGGCCATTATTGATACCATAACAATAAATACAATTAAAGCACATCTATGCAACTGTGGCGGAAGTGGCGCCAGGCAGCGTACGCTTTTACTATTCCGGACACCTGTTACCACTGTTTGCCGTGTATTATGTACACGGTGAACAGTCCATAATATGCTGATTACACTATTTTGCCTATACCGTTTTTTAGGACTTCGAATTTTGCCTATAATATTGGATTGTTCGTAGTTGGTTTTATTTTATTTATTACAGTTTAAGTGGTTCAGCTTCCCCTTCTGGTCTGAGTGTCGAGGTGCGTACCCATTCAATATTTAAACAATGTCACATATTCCTGGGGCACGTTTAACTAAGAAAAAATCAAAATTTTAGTAATTTGATTGGATAATATTACATTTATTTTAGTGCTTAGCCGATCAAAATTGGAGTATCTACTAAAATTTGGATTTTATCTTAGATAAAATTTGGTTAAACATGCACCGAATTGGCTAAAGCCCTATATTCACAGCTTCACGGTATTTGAACCCGGTGGTACTACTGAGAGCAAAGCAGGCCTAACAGTGGATATCCATGACGAGACATTATTGAACTTCATGAAGCTATTCATTTCCCACGCAAGTCTCGCAATGGACTGCAAGGAAAGACAACTCTGTTTGGGAGATTGGCAGCTATTGTGGTTTTAAGAGGTTTAAAACTACTGGGGCAAAAGTTACAATCCTTCGTGGGATAACTGTTGACAACCGTAGCACAACAGTTTTGGATCCACGGTTTGTAATCACAGTCCTGCGGTATAACACTGTTCTACTTGGGTCCCACCACAGTGCTACTACTTTGATGGTGTGACCAAGGCTTAAGGGATGGCATTTTAATGATGAACCGCATACACATTAAGATATGTATCTACGAAATATTTTAGACTTTGAAGAAAATATCATTTACATCCACATGTTCACATATGTCTAAACAGCTAGTATACCCATATTTTGACACAAGGCCCCAAGTTCACAAAGCATTCTCAGACTTAGGTTAAGAATTTACTCAACTTTCAGTCACTGTTTCTAAGAAGTACTATTTGATTAAGAAACACAAAACTTTACACATAGTTTCTTATTGGTGTATTTGATACATTACAGTTTCATACAGGGCTATAGTTTAGCTTTAAATAAGGCGAATTATTTTGAGAAAATTTGTGAACTTGGGGCTAGACTTTTACTCCAGAAACTGAGACCAAAGAGCTACCCATCCTTTTATTCTTGACGTTTCCAGTACGCGGTTCTTGGTGCATATAATTAATACTATCGCATTTGTCATTGAAGTTTTTGTCTTGGTATTTTCCACGCATAGGTTCAACAAGTTAAAAGTGAGTTTGGCTGGGGTTCAGTGATTAATGTAGCCGCCATGTTCGATAAATCAAAACCGAATTATATGAAGTTTTTCTACGATTTGTTTGAATGGAGTGTCCTGGAATGGAGTTTGAAATGGACTGCCACGGAACCTGTTCAAGTATGTCTTATCTTTTCTTAAAAGCCATCATGTGGCTTAACGTTTAAAAGCCATCATGTGGCTTAACGTTTAAAAGAAAATGAAACGCCCTTTTCGTCTACACCATCTTGGTTTAAAGTTCGTTAAACAGATCTCTGTTCGTCTACCCCAACCGGTCTAGTGAAGACGGATATACACCTTAGGTGAGACATAATTTGTCTGGACAGCGCTGCTAATGGTTCCATTACGTGCACCTTAACCCCTACACGCCCCTCCTTGCCCATACTTCTCACAGTGTTCCGTTTGATTAAAGCTAATCCCACTTAACACTGCCGGAAAGAGGGAGCATTCTTGTTCTAGCTTATGATTTATCGATAGCCCGGTTAACTACCAATCGTTGACTGCGTTACAAAGGCATTACCCTTAAAACAGGGCGTCAAATTGGACCAAATATGTTTACATTTCAGTCTTAATTTAATAAGACCAGAAATAACGTGGTTACAATATGTTGACATAACATAAACAATACTGTGTGGAGACGAACAGACTTTCGCCGTTTTTATTACCTTAAAACACTGTCCAAATTTTAGGCAAGACTCAAGATTAAACGAAGGACTGTCATGTTGCTTTTTCAAGTGATAACTTTGATTGAATGGGATGAAGTAGACACACTCCCTCAAAAGTTCAAGTATCAGAAGCCAATACAGCAATGGGCAGAGAGGGATTTCTCGGGCAATTACTTCAGGAATATGCTCCTTGTCATGCCAAGATGGAACCATCTGAAGGAGCGTCCATGATCGCGGCTGGTACCTTACCCCCCCCCCTCTTAATTTTAAGGGTTGTTTTTGAATTTTTACGATGGCCACTGATATAAATTCCAGTACGAAATGTAACGATTATCGATTTAATCAGTCTTATTTGATGAAATGGTAACTTAAAGTTACATAATTTAAGATATAGATAAGAACTAGCCATTCTTGCTATAATAGTTCGAAAGTAGGTGATGTAAAATGAATAATTTGAAAATTTCATTCAAATTACTCTATTGCAAGCGAAGATATTGGCATTTGAAGTTTTGGCCGATGTGTGCAATAATTTCAACCACGGTCCTGGTTGATCAAAGCTAAGACTTGAAGCGTCTGGAACCGCCATATTTGATTTACCACTGAAACGTTTTAATCTGTTTAATATCGGAGCAATCCGATGCCATCCAAAGTTGATTAAGGCCTGGATCAGTTAATTAATGTCTAATTAATACTTTAGAAAACATTTCATGCCCAAATAAAGACCTGCACTAGGCAGATTTAGCTCTTGAATAATGCATGTTTAATATTTCAGGGTCAACTTCATTATCATTTACCTCTTAAAGGTGTAGATGAATTGCTGTCGAAGGGGTAAGATTCACGTAACGTTCTAGTATATCATGTTGTTGTTTTTTTTATTAAAGATTTAACGTCCAATACATTATATACGATATTATGGACAGGTTGATTTAATTAAATTATTTACATTTAATGAGTTGAAAGTTGGTAAAACATACAATTCAGATGTCCTTTTAATTATAGGGTCTCCTTAAAATTGGTTAACACACAAAATAAAAAGTCCTTGTCAAAACACACTTATAAAACCGCTGTCGTGAGAAGAGAGGGTGGGTCACGTATATCATGAAAACAGCTTTTTTGAAAATTCCACTTGTTCAATGATGGAATACGACTAACCAATCAATCAAAACCAACCAAACAAAACAGGTACGCCTCTCCGCCAATCATACACGGTCCTCAAACCCCGACCCTCCAATCAAACCCGACCCTCAAACAAATCCGACCTGTTAGTCAAATTCGACCATCCAATCAACGACGGGCAACAAATTACAGACTTATACCCTCTTATAAAACCGACCTTCCAATCAAACCCAACTTTCCAATCAAACGCAGTCCCCAAACAAACACGCCCCTTCAAACAAACACACCCTACACTGCTATTTCATCATTATTTTCTTTTTATACCCAAGCCCCGACGTACACTAAACTATCCGTTTCGATTCCATTCCGAATATAAAACTATTGTCATTTGTAAATCTAAACTCTGGCTTAATTTCAGAATAAAGGTCAGAGGTCATAATATATTTTGGGGAGGCCCGGATGTGGTTCCAAAATGGCAGAAGGACAAGACCGGTTCACAGCTAAAACCATTATTTTCTAAACGTATAGAAGAGATAACGAGCACATTTAAAGGAAAGTAAGTTACTCCGTTCTTGAAAATAGACGTGTTTTGGAGAGAGAGAGAGAGAGAGAGAGAGGAGAGGGGGAGAGAGCGACAGCAACTTGTTTTAATTCGGTACCAACGTTCATTTCTCTCCGTTTCTCCATTTAAAAATCTATGTTCCAGAATAAATGAAACTACCACCGCGAATAAAGGGGGCTATGAAAGTTTTATTTTTTTAATTTTTTTTTTTGGGGGGGGGGGGGAATGTAGCCAGATAAGAACACTAGCGGTGCTAGTTCGATAGGGGCTCGGGTATAAGTAGGTTGACAACGTATCACATATATTGAGTTAGTTGCTTGGCCCTAAGGATGTTGTTTAATAAACTGTTTAATAATGTTGTCTAATAAACTGTTTCCATATTATAAACCCTATGTGTATTATCACTTGCTCGACAAAACGAAATGTCACTTTGTTTACAATAGTGTTCCATCTTAATAGTTAATTTAACCTCACTACTATTAGAGACTTTTGGAGTTCAACATTTAGATTTCAGCACTGGGATGTTGAGAATGAAAATCTCCATCTTCATTTTTATGAAGATAAACTTCAAGATGCCCACATCACGGAATGGATGTTTAAAGAGGTCCACAGACACGATCCAGATACTCAATGTTTCTTGAATGAGTATGACGTCATCGCTGGCGGGATGCATACCCAGGTTGGTACTATAATCTACATGTTCTTTCTCACTTACCTTTGGATAAAGGGGGCGGGGGGCGAATGGTTAGCACGTGCGTGTTGTATCATAAAGCCTGTCATTTAGTCAACTGGCGTGGTTTCGAATTCCCGGTTGTATATAGGAGTAGGGTCGCCTGTCCAACCTCGTGTGATTTCTCCGGGTCCTCCGGTTTCTTGCCACTGCTAACGAATCCTACGCGCATGCGAATTATTGAAATGGAATTAAACGATATGTTAGTCCCGATATGATTTAGTTTGTGTCGAGTGTACGTTAAAACCCCATTTCTCTCTCTCTTCTCTCTCTTCTCTCTCTCTCTCTCTCTCTCCCTCCCTGTCTATCTCTCTCCGTACTTCTAGACGTCATTTAGAGAATTGGTCCATTAAATGCAAAACAACTGTTGGCTATGCGAACTCCTCAAACTAGAAACGACACACAAGGTTTTCTAGAAATCTCCGGGAAACTAATCCCCAGATTCCCTTTGGATTGCAGGCTTTCAAAGACCAGGGATTACAGTTTAAAGCCGATGGAGTTCCGGTGGCTGGTATGGGAATTCAGAGTCATCTTGGTCCAGACTTCGACTTGTCAGTGATGAAGGTAAATAAAGCTGCTACTTATTGCTGCGTCACCCAAGAACCTCCTAGTCTTCAACATACGGAGAGTCTGGGAAAGTTTTCAATATTTCACGTAAAGTCCATTGCCCATGCGTAGCCGGGAATTTGGTTTTTAATATGGTTGATTATCCAGTCTCTTTAGTCAAGTCATGGGCGTAAACATCTTATCTTAGGTGGAGTTACCTCCCTTAGACGTCATTGTATCTAGCCAATTTTTACCAAATGTTGACGACGCATCCGGACTAATGTTCGAAGAATAATTTTCTGGATGATAAAGACTACTTAGACTACATTGTTATATATTTATGTCATACCTTGGTCTCTTACTAATTTTGAACCTTTCAGTGGGAGTCGAAATTACTACATGAGTAAAATGTTGAACATGTCATAGTTATCTTAGACAATTCTTCAGTCACTTTATTAATTTTAAGGGTTTTCCGAAATCGTACCCGGATTTTCTCCCTTATTGGTTATTTTTCAAATTGAAGACTACCATCAGTAGCGGATTATCATCGAGGCTGGTGAGGCTGCAGCCTCAGGCCCAAAGAATTTGTAAAGATATTTTTTTTTTATCTTGTCTGATACGGTTAAAAACGCATAGACAATAAATGTTAGGGGGTGTGGGGTTAAGGCCCAACGGGAATCAACATAGTCCCCGACCCGAAATTAATTAGGCCCACGCAATTTTAAATAGGCCCTCCAGCAACTGCCGCCTCAGGCCTTGGTGGAGCTTAATACGCCACTGACTACCATCGTCAAAACCGAACGCATCATTGCGTATTTTTTGCAAATCTTTGTGAAGCTCGTATTATTACAAGTCGGGACTGAACACCACAGCTAACGTTCACATCCTCGTTCAACCTGCATATCATTCAAGTTCGCTGTAGTGATATGTCAAGTGATAGGCGTCGCTGGTTAGATGTGGAAAGTACAGATGCTATAACTCCCCCCATTCAACGTGTGACGCATACTCTCTTCTCTACTACAGACTTACAAAGAACAGAGAAAATGAAACAACCCCAACAACAATAAAAAAAAGCAATGAATTATAAGAATGAATGAATGAATGGAATGGGGTTTAACGTCCTACTGAATTATAGGAAAGACGCAATAAAAATAATCCTACCGATTTGGCCGGTACCCAGGGTTAATTTGTTTTTGTAATCTTCAGGGGGGGGGGGGGGATGGCCGAATGGTAAAGCACATGCGCGCTGTATCATTAAGCTTGTCATTGAGTCAACTGGCGTGGTTACGAATTCCTGGTTGTACGTGACAAGGAGTAGGGTCGCCCTACGGATTCCTCCAACTGCTAAAGACCCCTACGCGCAAGCGAATTATTGAAAAAACATTGAACCATATGTTAGTCCCGAAATGACCTAGTTTGTGTCGAGTGGACGTTTAACTCTATTTTTCTCTCTCTGTGTTGTCTTCAGCATAGATTAGATGAGGTGGCGGAAGTTGGGTTACCAATCTGGATTACAGAGCTTGATATTAATGAGGCGGATGAAAACAAAAAGGCAAAGAAATACGCAGATGTTCTGAAACTTTACTTCAGCCATCCAGCAGTACATGGCGTCATGTTTTGGGGATTCTCCGACAAGAATCATTGGCGACCGAATGCTGCAATTGCTAATGGACAAGATGTAACGGTAGGTTTTTTGTTTTGTCGCAAGGAGCTTCTGGGCTCCTATATATGTTCACAGCCCTGTTTAACTTAAGATAAAATCCAAATTTTATTACATACTTGAATTTTGATTGGCGAAGCGCTAAAACCAATCTTATATTACCCTATCAAATTACTAAAATTCAGATTTTATCTTAGTTAAAATTTCGTGAAACAGGCCCGAGGACATAAGACAACTTACATGGATACGCAGATAGATATCTTTTATTCGATCTAGCCCCAGGTACCCCATCCAGTCATATTGCTTTGATTAAACGGAATCGGTCCTAATGAACAACTCTAGGATTATCTTCTCGATATTATTGTCAAGTAACAGATTACTGGGGGTTCATTTATAAAGTTGATTATTGGATAACATGTCATTATGTCTCGTAAATTAATTTTCAGATCAGAATAGTCAGGTGTGTCTCTGTGTTTTTAGTTAATTGTGGTGTTCTGAGGTCAACCTCTGTTTTAGCGTGCCTTTATATATTACAGCCGAATGCCGCTGGTAAAAAAATTCAGGAACTTTTAAAACAGACCTGGAGAACCAACGAAACTCATGATATAAGTCACGGCCAGACAGTTAAAATCAGAGCTTTTAAAGGTTCCTATAAATTGCTTGTACATCATAATGGTAAAGTTATTCATACCGAGAATTTTACAGTAGGAGATAATGGTAATAGTTTGAAGATTAACCTCAGTGGAACAGGTAGGTTGTCCACTGACAGGATCGGTCGCATTTTTTTGTTACGTCTTTTTTGAAAATCATTTTAGTGAAGCCTGTACCACAACAGGCCCGAGGCTGTACAGCGCAGTGGACGCTTAAGGCTGGCCCCCTGATCCATTCACTTGATTTGATAATTGTTTAGTGTTTGCAATGTCTATTTTCTGTCTTGTCCGCAGGTTTATCTTGTAGATATTTTTTTTTTTTTTTTTTTTTTTGTTCTTTTGTTTTGTTTTGCGTGTAGTGCAGTCCTCCTGTATTTACTATTTGATTCATCATTGTGTATTTTACAATTTGAGTTTAACCTTCAACATCTGAAATCCCTAATGGCAAGGGGGGGGGGACGAATGGTAAGCACGTGCGCGCTGTATCATAAAGCCTGTCATTAAGTCAACTGGCGTGGTTTCGATTCCCCGGTTGTACATGACATGGAGTAGGGTCGCCTGTCCAACCTCGTTTGTTTTCCCCGGATCCTCTGACTTCATCCCACTGCTGAAAACCCCTACGTGCAGGCGAATTATTGAAATAAAATTGAACCATATGTTAGTCCCGAAATGACCTAGTTTGTGTCAAGTAGACGTTCAATTCCATTTTTTCTTTCTCTCTTTAAATTGTTATCCTGATATAATTATTACTCTTTTATTTCTCTTTCAGGATCCAATCCTCATGTTGATCAGGTTATAATCGGTTGAAGAAATAAATCAAATAAACTCCGATACAAACAAACAAACATATTTTATTTTGTCTTTACAAAATGAAAAAACAGTTAAATATTACCCTGATGATATATCACAGATATTAATGACTAAAGGCATGGAACAACTAGTAACACTTTCCAAATACTGTTGGCTATTATTAAAGATATGGTACACCGGCTGCCACTTCCCAAATACTGGTGCATTACTCACTCGGCAAACTTCAGCAGATTCCGGTACCCAACATCTAGCCTCGGCTGTATGACGATAAGTGATATGTACCTACGCATACACAATTGCGATGCGGCGCCGGTTTGCTTATTAGGAAAATTTGCTGGTTTTAGAAAGAAGTTCTCACAAATGCGTCGTTCGAAGAGTGTTTAGAATTTTCGGTGCGAACTTGTCCTTATTTAAAGAGAATCGGATAAACTTGAAACAAAAACAGCTGCAGACTTTGAAATCTTATGATAAAAACAATTTCAAAGGTGTCGTCATAGGTAGGCGACGCTATTGGTAATTCGCGAACTTCGAATTAGTTCCCAATTGTTCAAAGGCGTCGTCATAGGCAATGACGTTGGTAATCCGGGAACTTCAAATTAGTTCCAATTGCGGACTTCGTCATACAGCCGAGGTTTGATGTAGGGTACCTGAATCTGCTGATGTTTTCCGAGTGCTACATTACTGTGTTTACATTTATGTCACGATTGGTTATCTATTGTGTAACTTGATACGTCATATATCTCGCTATACATTTTATAGTATATTACAAAAGTTGGATTTCGATTTTGGCTTAACCGGAGATGACGTTTGGGGCGATCTTTGATTACCAGTCCCATTGCTAGTTCCAGATGTGTTGACAGCGGTCCCTTTGGCTTGATTACCAGTCCCATCGCTAGTTCCAGATGTGTTCACAACGGTCCCTTTGGCTTTTGCAGTTTCCGCAACGTTTTTGATGTTTGCTTCATTTGATGTGACTCGTTGGTCTAAATTCTCTATTTCAACCTCTTGTTGCTTAGTTTCATCAGATACTGTTTTCAAACTAAAACAAAATGGTGATTGATTAATGACTGTTCGGAACCGTGTGTTGGAGTTTACGGTGGACCGTGTGTTTTTAAGGGTCTAAGGGAACTAGTTCTGGGGCACGGTGACGCCGTGAATATTCGCTTGGCCGCTAGTATCACTGATAAATACGACATCTATGCTTCTTAATTCTGCCAAATATTAACTTTTTTCCTCCGACAAAATAAATTCTAAAACATTTTTTTGAAGTATAAGAAAAATAAATAAAGGTGTTTAAAGTATATCTGGATAACAAATATTCCATACTTAGCTTAAATAGATACATAAGTAATCTTTTTTGACGTTATAAACGCCATCTTAGTTTGTTGGTAAACATTAGAATGTGACGTCACCCATTGAACTATAGCGGTCTGACCTTTCAACTGTCAGTCATTTGGACAAAGATAAAAGTCGACTGTCTTTAACTTTGTAAAACAAATTGGCTCTGGGGTTTTAGTGACGTATTAAAAAGGGTGCCATGTGGGAGAATTTGTCATATAGATCGAACCTTCGAGCTGTAATATTTGTATTTTACATGGTTTAAATGTTCTTGACACTCTGCAATAAACATCGTCTCGAACAATGGCAAATGGAAATAAAATATGGTTGAACGTCTGTCCTATTCTACACCCACCACCGGAACATCGAAGACGCGCATACTCCATTTGGTATTGTTGCAGTCTGTCTTATTTCAAGTTCCAACTTTCAGCATATACTAGTATTTAACATGCTATCCCTGAAACACACGTTTAACTCATTCTCTTACCCACTTCTTCACCCTACACCACTATCAATCTGAACCGAGGTTTGAGAGAAAGAGGGCGAGGGACTCACATATGGTTTAATTTTATTGCGCGTGAGGTATGACAGGCGAATGGAACAATTAACTACACGTTGTGCTTACCTTGTGTACCACAGAATGGGATAAAATATAAAACGTATAATAAAATAAACCTTAACGAACCTTCTGTTTTCCAGTAAATTCAAAATGGCGTCGATCCGCTCTAAAATATTGTGATCTGTTGTTTTTTGCCGATATTGTTGAAAGTACTGTTTGTGTGGCCCTATGACGTCATGGTGGGGTAAAACCAACCGCTTGATTTCATCCAACAATCTTCCGATTTTTTCCGCGTTTTTCTCGTCTTTTAAAACTTTCATGAAGTAATCTACCACCTTCTGAGCTAGTTTCTGAAATTAGGAGAGAGACAGGTGGGGTTTAACGTCCACTCGATACAGACTAGGTCATTTCGGAACTAACATGGTTTAAATTGTATTTCAATAATTCGCTTGCGCGTAGGGACTTTAGCAGTTGGAGTAAACCGGAGGACCCGGGGAAACCCCGCGTGGTTAGACACGCGACCCTACTTCTTGTCACGTATGATACAGCAACCCTTCGGCCACCGACCCCCCTCTCAAATTAGGACGTGTGTAATTTTAATTCAGTTTTATTTTGATCCATATTCCCTGGTTTTTGTTTCAAATTTTTAATAGACACCGTGGTTCGGGTCCCAGGTACGATCCAGGTGTTGGCCAAGAAAAGTCCGTGGAAATTTTCAATGCGGTGCTCCCTCGCCATCAGAAAGACTAGATACATGCACTTGACAGACCGTCCGTCCTTCACAAAGGGAAACCAGGTTGAAGAATTCCTAGGAACTGTCTCGGCAAACACAGCAAGGGCGGATCCAGAAAGTTTTGGAGGAGGGGGTTTGCCAGGTTTCTGTTAAGGAAATATGTCACCATGGTCTCTAAATTACATAGATAGGCATACATACAAATTGAGCTTTTTTTTATAATGATGTAGGTTCACATTGTGATTTAATTTCATTGGTGTAAGGCATTCATTTTCTTTTTATACAGCTGAGCAGGGTGGGGTTTGGACCTACACCCCCCCCCCCTCTTCCTCTAGATCCGCCCCTGCACAGATGTTCATAAAACCAAATGTGGTGTGTGTCCTGTGTGTGTCTTATTATAAACGTATTGAAAAAGCACATCCTTAATTTGTCAGCTACACGATCTTCTCAAATGTGAAGTGTTACGAGGTGTTCGAGAAAGAGTAAGCACTTACTGTTTCACTATTCATCACTATATTAACAAGACATGTATACAGGTGATAGAAAGTGATCTCGTTCTCTGGTCCTCCTATAATTCTGTCCAGATGGCTGTGAAATAATCCTGGATTGTGAGTCGCCAATGGTAAGACTATTGTCAGTAGAAAGTTCCTGATAGTCACATCATGGCTGTCCATGGCATCAATCAAATCATCAACATTGGCTTTGGTAAATAACTGAAAAATGAAATGAAATGGGGATTAACGTCCGGATGGTATTCGCCTAGCCTGGGCTAATGGAAGACGGGCATACGCCATACAGTGTGCTATGAGGGACATTTTGGCCGGGCAGCGGCGCTACGGCCTACTCTTATAACTGCCAAGGGATATTTTATGTGCACGTCAATGTGTACACGGACCTTGGTTATTCATCCCATCCGAACGACTAGACAGCTGTCCTTGTCAGGCCCTCCGCTCTGAATCACTGACAAGGGATAACCACGCCGGAAAATCGAGAAACACTTAATTGGCCAATGCAGGGATGTTTGAACTATCAGGCCAATTTAATATAGGTTTTAGGTCCTGGTGATTTCGTGAAATAGGCCCCTGATGATTTTGATATTAAAAAGAAATGGGTCGACAATGTCGAACAGAAAGACTTCGAGGAAAGCAACCAAATATTTTTGGGTCGCCTGTCCAGCCTCGATGGTTTTTTCCGGGTCCTCCGATTTCCCCCGACCGTTAAAGACCCTACGCGCAAGCAAGTTAATGAAATAAAGTTAAAAACCACACGTTAGTCCCTTATGACCTAGTATGTTTCGAGTGGACGTTAAACCCCATCTCCCACCTCATACGTGACCTAACGTAAACTATATATACCACTCGGCGAAACTCGACAGAATCCAGAACCCTACATCTATCCTCGGCTGTATGACGGTAAGTGATATGTACCTTATCCTATGCAATTGCGATGAGGCATCGGTTTACTTATTAGGACAACTTGCCGCTTTTACAAAGAAGTTCTCACACTTGCTTCATTCGAAGAGTGTGTAGAATTTGCAGTGCAGACTTGTCCCTGTCTTAAGAAAATCGGATAAACTTGAAAGAAAAAGAGCTACTGATAAAACATTCTTCAAATGTGTCGTCACGGGCAACGCGGTTAATAATCCGGGAACTTGAAAGTAGTTCCAATTGGGGACTTCTTCACAGCCGGGGGCTAGATGTAGGGTACTGGAATGTGCCGAGGTTTGCCGAATGCTATCTGTACCTCTGGTTCTGTGTTAGCTACTACAACAAGTAACGTGATTATATATATTCGTATATTATCATCTACACCCTTGACGTATTCAAACAATTTCTGAAAATGATCTTTCATCGGTTCTTTATTGTGGTGATAAGCTGCTGGTAGAAAATCTGAAACATTTTATTAATACAATATTATAGTAAAAATCAGTGAAATAAATTAAACCAAATACGAACAATCCAAACCATAATTCGAAGTCCTAACTGCTTTACCTGTAAAATACAGACGCAATTTTGCTAGCTTTAGATGTCGAAGTCGTAGACAATCGATTGAATGAATGAATGAAATGGGGTTTAACGTCCTACTGTTATGCACTTAACCTGAGCTAATTGAAGACGGGCAAACGCCATACAGGGTGCTATGAGGGAAATTTTGCCCGGGCAGCGGCGCTACGGCCTACTCTTATATCGAATTCCAACTGCCAGGGGATCTTTTACGTGCACTCCAGTGTGTACACGGGGCCTCGGTTTTTCGTCCCATCCGAACGACTAGGCAGCTGTCCTTGTCAGGCCCTCCTTCTGTATCACTGACAAGGGGAAATCACGTCGGAAAATCGAGATGAACTTTCTCGCCTAATGCAGGGATCGAACACTCGACCTCCAGGCTAGCGAACCAGCGCCTTATCCACTTAGCCACCGTGATCCCCTACTATCGATTGAGTCTGGAGTGTTTTTACAAACCCCAAGAGAAAAACGAATCTGTGAACTGTGCTCATATAACAAAATAGGCGATGGATTTCATGCAGTTTTTAAATGTCCATTTTCTTAAAATGACCTAATAAAATATTTAAAACCTTATTATCACCAATATTCTTCCTATGTAAAGATGTGCGAACTTTTTAATTGTCATTGTGCTGAGTTAGAAAACCTATGTAAATTGATATCGATTATTGTAAATAAGTTTAAATAAACTGTCCACTGTAGATAGCTAATATAAATATACAAATAAGTTTAAATGAATTGTCCAATATAGATAAAATAAAACCAAGTACGAACAATCCAAACCATTAGACAAAATTCGAAGTCCTAAAAAAACGGTACTTATAGATGAATGTAACGTATTGTCCAAAATCTGCCATTGATCGTATGAACTATTTTTGTAAATTGTATTCATATGTCTCATTGTGAAATCCAAATAAAGATTATTATATTATATTTTATAAAAAAAAACAACGGTATAGGCAAAATAGTGTAATAAGGCAAAATAGTGTAATCGGCATATAGACTGTTCACCGTGTACAAAATACATGAAAAACAGTTGTAACAGGTGTCCGGGAGAGTAAGCTTACACTGACTGGTGCCACATTCGTCATAGCTGCATCCAAATACAATACATTCGCATCGTGTTCATAATAGCTGGGATTATAATAATATCATGAGGTGCAATTATTGGTGAGATGCAAATGTCCAAACAACTAGGGGTGATCACGGTGGCTAAGTGGATAAGGCGCTGGTTCGCTAGCCTAGAGGTCGGGTGTTCGATCCCTGTATTGGCCGAGAAAATTCATCTCGATTTTCCGACGTGATTTCCCCTTGTAAGTGATGCAGAAGGAGGGCCTGACAATGACAGCTGCCTAGTCGTTCGGATGGAACGAAAAACCGAGGTCCCGTGTACACATTGGAGTGCACATTGGCAGTTGGAATTCGATATAAGAGTAGGCCGTAGCGCCGCTGCCCGGGCAAAATTTCCCTCATAGCACACTGTATGGCGTATGCCCTTCTTCAATTAGCTCAGGTTAAGTGCATAACAGCATTACGTTAAACCACATTTCATTCATTTATTCATTCCAAACAACTAGACACACCCTGGGTCCTCTTTCCTATAGAGAACACCGAGTCATAAAAAAACAACGAGGAACTTTCTTGGCCAACGTCGGTATTGAACCCCGTCTTACTCACTGCCCCCCCCCCCCGGGTTCCTGCAATTGTTTGATGTGGTCTTAAGTATATGAATGGTTACTCAGGGCCAGGAGACAGTTTTGTAGCTCATCGTTTTTGCGATAGGATTAATTGAATGTTCAAATACATAATACTGACCCCGAGTTCACAAAGCCTTCTCAGACTTAAGTCGAGAATTTGCTCAACTTTCAATCACTGTTTAAGCAAAATACCTTTGATGCAGACACACAAAACCTTGCACATATAGTTTCTTATTGGTGTATTTGATATATTAAAATAACAAATGTTTAATAAAGGACTATATTTTAGTTAGAATGGTGTAAACAAACTTTAGTAAAATCTCAACTTAAGTCTAAGAATGCTATGTGAACTCGGGGCCTGGTATTATTGAATGTCCTGGTACATGGCATTTAAGTTAAACGTTTTCTGAAATAGAAGGAAATGAGTGGGGTGGGGTGGGGTTACTTCTTACTTGCCTGCTCCGACTGGGCTAATGACCATGTGCGTGCATACGCCATGCAGTAAGCTATATGAGAAAACTTCTGCCCAGAAAGTGGCGTTACGGCCTATATCTTTTGGGTTTTCCAACTGTCTACAGTTGTGATCGAAACGAACAATCGTGTCTCCGGTACAGGTTCGATTCTGATTAAAATAAAGGATATTCTGTCATTAGGACAACTGTAATTGTCGTTGGAGAGAGAGAGAAATGGGGTTTAATGTCCACTTGACACAAACTAGGTCATTTCGGGACTAACATATGGTTTAATTTTATTTCAATACTTCGTTTGCCCGTAGGGGGAAACCGAAAGGACCTGGAGAAAACACACGAGGTTTGACAGGTGACCCTACTCCTTGTCACGTACCACCGGGAATTCGAAACCACGCCAGTCGACTCAGTGACAGGCTTTATGACACAGCTTGCACGTGCTAACCATTCGCCCCCCCCCCCAGTTTACAAGGCATTTATACGACTCGGGTTCAATACTTACTTAGAATATGAATTTGTTCAGTTTTAAAAAACGCCTCTGACAATTGCGTAAAATAAGGAGAGAATATCTTCTTGGCCTTTTCTCCCATGGTTGCCAGATGCTGCGCTGCGCATGTCCAGATCTCTTCGTCGTCATGGCGTAACATATTTAGATAAAGGGTGATAAGTTTCTCCTCACTGGCTAACCTGTTATGCTGAACCAACTGTCAAAGATGTAGTAATAATAATAATAATAACAATGTTTAGTTTTATATAGCGAAAGATGTAGTGATATCAAATTATATTAAACACAATGAAATAGGGAAATAAAATAGTCCTTATAATATGGAAGAGCAAACAGCTCTCTATTCAGTGTTCTTAATTCTTCTTCCTTAATTCAGAGTCCTTAATTCTTATTCCTTAATTCAGAGTCCTTAATTCTTATTCCTTAATTCAGAGTCCTTAGTTCTTAATTCTTCATTAGTTGTCTTATTTCGGCATTTGTACACTAAAATTAACATTTGTATTTTAAAATCAATAAGGACTCAGACCACTGAATAAAGAGCTGTTTCGTCTTCCATAATATACCACAACAACAGTTAATATATTTATCTGAATTATTACAAATTATATTAATGATATAATATTTGTCAATTTTTAGATAAAGAGAGTTGAGCTTCTTGCTATAATAGTTCTGAATATATTGAAGAACATTTGAGTCAAACTACTTTGAAGTTGGAAAATAAATAGCAATGTTTTCGATTGTCATGTACCAGTGTCATTATAATAAACAACATCTCAATTATCAGTCGGGGGATCACGTGGCTAAGTGGGTAGGACGCTGGCACGCTAGCCTGGATGCGGCGTGGTGTTCTCTTTGTCAGTAATGCAGGATGGGGGGCCTGACAATAACAGCGAGCCAGCTTCTTACCCACTTAGCCACGTGACCCCCCGTGGAAAGTGTAAATAGACACTCGCCTGAATACTTTGTAACAGTATACGTATGAATATATACGCATGAATAAAAAAGAAAATATAGTTTTCTCACCAATACAAGGACCTGACCAACGTGGCGTCTAAATATCATAATATGTATCCCTTCTTCAACATCGTCAAATTCGGCTTCAAGAATAACCAAGGTGAAATTTACTAAAATATTTAACTCGTCTTCACTTAAGCTGCTAGCTTTACTGAAATAAACATCGGTAAATATTGATTGACAGAAAGAAAGGAGCGAGACGGATGATTGATTGACAGAAAGAAAGGAGAGAGACGGATGATTGATTGACAGAAAGAAAGGAGAGAGACCGATGATTGATTGACTATCATAATATGTATCCCTTCTTCAACATCGTCAAATTCGGCTTCAAGAATAACCAAGGTGAAATTTACTAAAATATTTAACTCGTCTTCACTTAAGCTGCTAGCTTTACTGAAATAAACATCGGTAAATATTGATTGACAGAAAGAAAGGAGAGAGACGGATGATTGATTGACAGAAAGAAAGGAGAGAGACGGATGATTGATTGACAGAAAGGAGAGAGACGGATGATTGATTGACAGAAAGAAAGGAGAGAGACGGATGATTGATTGACAGAAAGAAAGGAGAGAGACCGATGATTGATTGACTATCATAATATGTATCCCTTCTTCAACATCGTCAAATTCGGCTTCAAGAATAACCAAGGTGAAATTTACTAAAATATTTAACTCGTCTTCACTTAAGCTGCTATGCTAGCTTTACTGAAATAAACATCGGTAAATATTGATTGACAGAAAGAAAGGAGAGAGACGGATGATTGATTGACAGAAAGAAAGGAGAGAGACGGATGATTGATTGACAGAAAGAAAGGAGAGAGACCGATGATTGATTGACAGAAAGAAAGGAGAGAGACGGATGATTGACAGAAAGAAAGGAGAGAGACGGATGATTGACAGAAAGAAAGGAGAGAGACGGATGATTGACAGAAAGAAGGGAGAGAGACGGATGATTGACAGAAAGAAGGGAGAGAGACGGATGGGGTTTATCACCCAGGTTTGTCTGAACACTGGAAAGAGAGAGAGAGAGAGAGAGAGAATTGAATGAAATGGGGTTTAACGTCCTACGCTTAAGCACCGTACCTGGGCTAATTGAAGACGGGCATACGCCACAGTGTGCAATGAGGGAAATTTTGCCCGGGCAGCGGCGCTACGGCCTACTCTTATATCGAATTCCAACTGCCAAGGGATCTTTTACGTGCACTCCAATTTGTACACGGGACCTCGGTTTTTCGTCCCATCCGAACGACTAGGCAGCTGTCCTTGTCAGGCCCTCCTTCTGCATCACTGACAAGGGGAAATCACGCCGGAAAATCGAGATGAACTTTTAACGTCCACTCGACACAACTAGGTCAGTTTGGGACAAACACGCGGTTCAATTTTATTTCAATGATTCGCTTGCGCGTAGGGGTCTTAATCAATGGGAGGAAATCGGGGGACCCAGAGAAAACCCACGAGGTAGGACAGGCGGTTCTACTCCTTGTCACGTACAACCGATGATTCGAAACCACGTCAGTTGAATGTGAACAATGGCACGGCTGGCATTTTGAATTTGGTTAAATGTAATGGGACGAGTCTGCACCTAGTCGTCTTAGCATTCCAAATTGCACAAGGGTATCACTTGGGTAGAGATATACCACTTGGAGAAGACAAAATACTACTTTCCCCGAGTTCACATAGCATTCTCAGATTTAAGTTAAGAATTCACTCAAAAAAAGGTACCTTATTTTAACTCAAGTATAGTCTTTTGTAAAAAAATTGTTGTTTTAATGTATCAAATACCCCAATAAGGAACTATGCGCAAAGTTTTGTGTTTCTGGATCAAATATATTTCTCATAAACAGTGATTGAAAGTTGAGTAAATTCTTAACTTAAGTCTGAGAATGCTTTGTGAACTCGGTGCCTGGTGTTTTAGGGGTATTCGGGAATCACGATTGTAATCCATGACATTTTACTGTACGTCCAGTTTTCTTATAACTCGATTAACATGGCCCACAATTTGAACCCATGACACTATAATCGTACATCCAATTTCTTATCGATCAACAGCATCAAATAAAATTAAACCACATGTTTGTCCCGAAATGACCTAGTTTGTGTCGAGCGGACGTTAAACCCATCTATCACCCCCCCTCCCCCTCTCCCTCTCCCTCTCCCCCCTCCCCCTCCCCCTCTCTCTCCCTCTCTCCTCTCTCACCCTCTCCCCCCTCTCTCTCTCTCTCACCCCTCTCTCTCCTCCCTCTCTCTCTCTCTCCTCTCTCACTCCCTCTCTCTCTCTCTCTCTCTCTCTCTCTCTCTCTCTCACACACACACAGTAGGAGAAATGCCATACCTCAATGCCTGTAAACAGTTCTCCAACAAACCGGATATTGCGTCAGTGGCACCTGTCCATACATAATCTGTATCCTTTAAAGGAGTAGCGACTCTTCTAAACACCTCGAATATTATACCTCGGTGGTCCTGAAGACAAACAGAATGAAGGGGATGGTTAATATATCTTGTAGACACATTTTGATACAATGAATGAATGAAATGGAGTTTAACGTCCTATTGTTATGCACTTAACCTGAGCTAATTGAAGACGGCAGCGGCGCTACGGCCTACTCTTATATCGAATTCCAAATGCCAAGGTATCTTTAACGTGCACTCCAATGTGTACACGGGACCTCGGTTTTTCGTCCCATCCGAACGACTAGGCAACTGTCCTTGTCAGGCCTTCCCTCTGCATCACTGACAAGGGGAAATCACGTTGGAAAATCGAGATGAACTTTCTCGGCCAATACAGGGATCGAACACCCGACCTCCAGGCTAGCGAACCAGCGCCTTATCCACTTAGCCACCGTGATCCCCCATTTTGATACAATATACATGGGTGTTGTGTTCGCAACGATACATCTAAAATCGGGGCCGTGTGTAGGATTTTATAAGTAGGGGTTCAGCAAAGTGGTGGAGCGGCAATATAATGCCCAAGTTACTGATATTGATCATAAAGGGTACCGGTAGGATGGTGTATGTATTACACAAAAAACTGTTGCGCTCCTTGAAACTTCAAGTTGTAGCTGCATATTATGTCGGGAGCTCTTTCAAAGAGTTGTAAAGGGAGGTAATCAGCCTTACCTGTATCCTAGAGACCGGGATAGTAATTCTGTCGCGCTATGAGCACGCTTTGTGGATTTGGCGCTATATAAATGGACATATTATTATTATTATTATAATTGAAAGACTGTTAAAAGACATTTTTTGGGAGGGAGGGGGTCTTTCCAGGGGCACTTTTTTTTCTGTGGTCAACGTACCCGCTGCCCCCCCGCCCCTAGCTAGATACGACCCTCTGTAAAATGTGCCTACTTTTAGATTTAAATCCTCGGTATAACTGGCTGCTGACTTGACAGATTCGAACATTCCACTGAATGGTCCCTCTATTAACTTCAACGAATAGTCCACTAAATCTGGTATCATAGAGCTGATAAATTTGGCCTTCCTAAACAAATATAAAAAAAACCACATTGGCTTTAAAATCCGTGAAAATTATACATTTTCAAACTGGGTTAATTCATATGAGGTGCAAGAACTAGATGAAGATGAAGAACACAATCAAATTAAAGACCAAACTAAAGAGAGAGGGAGAGTGGGAGAGAGAAAGAGAGAGAGAGAGAGAGAGATAGAGAAATGGGGTTTAACGTCCACTCGACACATTTCGGGACTAACATATGGTTTAATTTCATGTTAATAATTCGCCTGTGCGAAGGGGTCTTTAGCAGTTAGAGGAAAACACGAGGTTGGACAGGCGGAAAACATAAGAGTTTGCGCAATGGTCAGTTCAGAAGGTTCCATATTGATGGGGATTGCTAGTCCAGGTTGCATAGCCGAGTTGTCTTCCAACATAGATTGATTGGTCCGAGTGGTCTTTTAAGTTGGTCCGAGTGGTCTCCGTTTTGGTCCGAGTGGTCTTGATTCGAGTGGTCTTTGGTCCGGGTACCCGGGTACCGCCGAGATTGTAGCCTTTTATATTTAAGTGGCCGGATAGCCGTGGCGATAGAGAGACGGCTTCTCATCAATGCATCGAGGGTTCAATCCCAGCTCAGAGCAAGAACTTTATCGTTGTAAGTGAGAGGGATATTCGGTCTCCCGTCCGATCAGGCAGGTTTCCCCGAGTTCTTCGGTTTTTTCTTGCAGTAATGATTGAAATCATTCGCACGATCTGTGCCAAGGGTCAAATTGGAAACAAGCCTCAGGCTTAATTTTCTACCCTTGTAAAATGGCGAGATTATTATTAGTATTACTATTATTATTATTATTATTATAATTTGTGTATGTATAGTCTCGACATCTGGTACGGTTAACATATAGAGTAATACATCGTTTTAAATAGCAACACAGGACTTACTGTAAACCCTCTAGAAATTCCTTAAAGAAATAATTGTAATTCTTGCATCGTTCTTCTTCTTCTTTATCTAATTCATCAGATTTTGCTTCAACTCGCAGTTGGGAAAATGAAGAATATATCTTGGCAGCGTCTTCCTCAGATTCCTTAGGGAAAAAAAAACAACAATATGGACCAAAAACATCAATTAAATGGCACCATGCCTTGTTTCGGGTAATTAAAATTACTCCATGAGATTAAGACGTTTGCACAGAATGACTATGTTAAATGTGTCATAGCACACTGAATGGCGTATACCCCTCTTCATTAGCCCAGCCAGGGCAGAATAGTGTAGTGGGGTGTCCAGGCACTCAGTCATTTCAAATTGATGCTTTGGGGGTTTTTTAGTACCAAATTGAAGGTAAGGGTCTATGGAACAATTCTGGTTCGAGTGTCAAGCCGTCAGATAAAAATTAACAAAATAGCCGCCAAAATCCAAGATGGCTGCTAATTTCCAGCTTTTATTCGCATTACGCCTCATAACTTTTGTACTATTTAACCTAGAATGATGATTTTACAACCCACACAGGAATAGTGTTTATTTATTGACGGAATGTCACAGCAAACTTTCAGTATTAGCACCGTCCTATTTCAGTAGCGGATTATTGTTGAGGCTGATGAGGCTACAGCCTCAGGCCCAAAGATATTGTAAAAAAATATATTTAAAATTGTCTGATACGATTAAAAACGCATAGACAGTGAATATTAGGGGTGGGTTTCAGGCCCAACGGGAATCAACATAGGCCCTGGGCCGAAATTAATTAGGCCGACGCCATTTTATGTAGGCCATCCAGCAACTGCCAACTCCGGCATTGATGGAGCTTGATCCGCCACCGCCCCTTTTTGCTTGTGGAGTGGACCCAGGAAACAGACCAGTGATACAGCACTAGAAACACACCCCTAAACTATAAGTACCGTATTTCCTCGAATACAACCCCGGCCTCAAATACAACCCGGGCCTCGAATAGAACCCGGGGGTAAGGGGGTGTTGAGATAAATACAACCCGGGTCTCTAATATATCCCGGGTCTAAAGTAAAAACTGAATACTCCCTGTCAAAATATTAATTAATTAGTGATTTCTGCACAGGAAGTAGATTTGTCTTATTTCACGCACAGAGAGTTTAGCCATCGTTTTTTGCTAGACCGACACTGTCAGCTTGTTTTACTTGTCCAAAATGCCACTCTTATACAAGGTTTTGAAGCATTAATTCGGGTCTGAAAAAATACAACCCGACCTCGATTATAACCCGGGCCTTGAATAGAACCCGGGTCGGGGGTGCTGAGCGAAATAGAACCCCGGGGTTGTATTCGAGGAAATACGGTACCTTTACAATTGTTTACCTTCCAACCACCGCTCTTATTGATGTTCTCGACACACGGCACTAGAACACCATGACAGTCGGGTATCGTTATAGCAGTTTTTAATAAACGTATCCACAAATCTCTATGTTCTTTACACCTGAGAACAAATTAGAATATTTCAGTGGAATTCATCAGAACATTATACGTTCATCCTTATACACAAGCTAATTAAAATACAGATCTATATTTCGTTTCGTTTTTTATACCTTCTATGCTAAACTATAGCAAAGAAAAGTAAAACGAAATTTTGAACTATAAAAACGAAACGAAATATGATCAGTGTTTTAATCAGATTGTACTTATAAACTAAAACAAAAAGGATTGTCAAAAGGATTGTCCCTTTTAGATCATCTACGGATCCTTGCATGTTCATCCCACCTCAGCACTGGATATTCTCTTGTCACCCCCACCCCCGCACACACACCCTAACCCCCGCCTATTACGATCGAATTACCAAGTACTTTAAAGACGACCAATAACGGGAAAGAACCCCAGAACGACGAAAAGGGGGTCAGCAAATTACCAAATGGAGCACCTCCCACCTAAACACTGGATATGCTCTTATCAACACCCCACCCACACCCCGCCCATTAAGATGTACTTTGAAGGCCACCAAAAACGGGATCGAGCCTCAGAACTACGAATAGAGAGCCAGCAAAACACCCAATGGGGCACCTCCAAGGTCAAACAATAGTTATATAATCTTGGTCTTCTAGTTATCTCAGCTGTTAATATATAATTGTTGTTGATTATAGACGTCGTCTAGTCATTCGGATGGGACATAAACGTGCACGTAATAGAACCCTTAGCAGTTGGGTTGTGACGAAGAGTAGACAGAAACAAAATCAAGATAACAACGCTAGACAATCTCGTTGGGATTCAATCGGAACGCAACCATTGCATATCATTTGATCCTTGACAAATAAAGATGGCGACCGATCGACGGAAATTTGAATTCATCAGTCACATGTTTGGTATAGAACCAGGGCCGTTTCTAGCAGGGGCTACATTGCACCCCCAGAAAAAAAGACGCCCCCAGAAAAGCCCCCCCCCCCCTCCACATAAAAATTGGCAGTCTTTCAATTATAAAATGATACACTTCATTATGATCAATACCAGTAGCTTGGGCATTATATTGGCGCCCACCACTCTGGTGCACCCCCACTTTTAAAATCCTACATACGGCCCTGAATGGAACAGAGCCAAATTTGGGCCGATATTCACTTTGGAGATTAGACTTTCACAATATTGTAGTTTGCATGGGATTATATATATAGCGCTAAAATTACGGACAAAGTCATTAATTTCGATAAAAATTAAAAACCATTTATACATATTATTACTTACTTTTTTGATGATTTATCAAGAATATTAAAGGCAGGGTCTATTAAACATCTCTCTAAATGGCCGTGGTCATGAAATGTTTCCATAAATACTGCTAACTTTGGTGCCATCTTATCGAAAATAGATGTTTTGTCCTGTAATTGTCGGAGTGTAACAATATTAAGAATCATTATCATATTTATGGAGCTTTATATCGAATTTATAAAAAAAAATATATTTTTAGATTTTTATGAAATTCGATTTAGAAAAGGATTTGAGTGAGAATGTTGTATTTAAAGCGAGAATTTCAAATTTTCTAAGAAAGTCAAAACATAATTATTCTATGTCTTTTGCTCAATAGGTTATCAACTCACTATTATACAATCATGGGCATTATTTTCCACCCTTAAATATCATTGACACAGGAAATAACAACACAATTACCTCCCTTGTTTTCCTATTGACAACATGGACGGCCATCTCCCAACGTTGGAATTTGAAGTTGAAAATTATCATTTATCAGCTGGCAGTAGTGAATTATAGGGTTAATAGGATTATTCCTTAACAACGTAGGGCTGTTTAAAATACCATCTATTTTGGGGCTTTACTTTAATACATTTTAAAAATATTACTTAAAAATTTGAAATTTCCGATTTAAAGATATACGCATACCAAGGAATATTTGGCAGGGATAGTCTTAATTGCCATTCGTGAACATCTTATAGGCGAAACATGCAGAGTATAGCGGTCTTTAAAGGGCTGGTATATTGGGTAGTATGAGGTGATATTGAGGTGGTAGTATTGGGTAGTAATTGGTTGTATTGGGTAAATCGTCCCAACCTATAAAGAGTAAAGCGTCAATTAGCAAATGGTTTTGAATAAAAATATGAATATAACCCATCTGAACACGTCTCGGTGTAACATGATTGGTGGTATTGGGTGGTATTTGGTAGTATTGGCTAGTATGTGGTGATATTGAGGTGGTATTGGGTAGTATTGGTTAATTAGTATAGGGTAAATCGTCCCACCGTAGCAAAATGTATTGAATGAAAATATGAATATCACCAACCTGAAAAGGGTGGTATTGGGTGGTATTGGGTGGTATTGGGTGGTATTGGGTAGTATTGGGTAGTATAGGGTAAATCGTCCCACCCTATAAGTATGAATATCACCCACCTCAACTTGTCTCCATTTAACATCAAAGTAGTATTGACCTATGATATTTAACAATGAAGTAATTTTCGGTCCTGTAGTTTTATTACACAGTGTAGATATAAAATCTACGGTTTCTCCACATATATGTTCAAACTGATCGGTTTCTCTGTAATATAAACATTGTCAATGGATGGTCATATCAATCGAAGTGAGAGAGAGAAATGGGGTTTAACGTCCATCCAACCCCCGGATGGTCATATGTATCGGACATGCTCTTTATACTTATCAATAGTTCAATTTTGTCAATAAATATATATATTTAAAATACAGATGTGACTTCATCCTTTGATGTTGGCAATAGTACATTATTTCAATATTAGACTGGCATGCCGTTTTTCACTGTAAACGCACGTGCGGAGTGTGACCGAGTGTCTGTATTTTAAGTAGTTTAATCGTCTCTGGCTTAGACATTGCGTAATATATTGTAAAAACACTCGGACCTACGGTCCTCTTGTTGTTACGATATATTACTTAATGTCTCGCCCTCGACCATTAAACCACACATCCATCAATGACTGACTTTGTGATACAGCATGCACGTTTTAACCATTCGGCCATTCAACCCCCTACCAAGAATAGATGTTATGGTATAATGGCATGCGATGACATACAGTGCTAGGATAAGGCTTGGAACTTTAGAAATAACAATCCTGAACCGATTCTAATGTATAAGTGCCCCGACCAGACTTTAGGCCTTTAATAACATACTCCAACTGATTCATATAATATGGCGACGACGTCAATATAATAACAGTAACAGTACTTACTTTAGGCCTTTAACAATATCACTTAGAACTGATTCGATGTTTGGCAAGTGCTCGTCTTTACATTGCGCATCGCTTACAACATCCAGAATCTTTTTCAAATGAGCTTTATATACTTCAGTATTTTTCAATTCCTGTCAAAGAGAGAGGTGGGGTTTAAAATAGGTAATTTCGGGACAAACATGATATAATTGTATTGTATTACTTCATGGGTTCTTTGCCAATTTGAGAAAAAAACCGGCCCAGAGAAAACCAACGAGGTTGTGTCTGGGGTCGAAACCATGTGACTTGCCACACTGCTAGGCCATATGCTCTAAAGCACACCCACACCCATTTCTCCCTTGTCATTAACGGCTATTATTTCGCTTTCCAAATACAATGGGTCTTTAACGTGCACGCCAATGTCAACACAGAACCCCTGTTATCCGTCCCATCCGAAGGACTAGACCCTGCTCATTCCAGGCCAGCATCCATCCTGCACCACAGACAAGGTGGAACCACACCGGAAAAATTTCAAGGAATTGTCTATGGATCTTACCATATAGGGACCTCGGTTAGGAAACTTTATCTCGTCGACAAGAGCAGTGTGTCCTTTGTAGGTGATTGCATCAGTTAAAGATAAGCGGAACAATATATAGAGTTCCAGATAGTCTTCCTGCAGAGCCTCCTTAACTTCCTTCCTAAAATTTAAAAGATGTGAATCGATGTAAAAGCAGTTTTGGTTTATGTAGGGAGGCAAATGGATCAGCAAGACATCGGTGTCGCATTTAAAGTACATTTCTCGCAGTGTAACTAATTATTTTTTGAAAAAAAAACAATAGATGTGCACATTTTGAATCATTATGTTATTGTATTTGGTAGTATGTGGTGATATTGAGGTGGCATTGGGTGGTATTGGGTAGTATTGGGTAGTATTGGGTAGTATTGGGTAAATTGTCCCGCCAGTGAAATGGAGGGTTTAACATCCCATATTGCTGCATCAACCAAGTTCGCTACCGTAGTTGGCCTCCGAGAGGTCCCTTGGCAGTTTGAATGCGGTATAAGAGTAGGCCATAGCGCCGCTGTCCGTGAAAAATATCCTTCATTATAGCACACTGTACGGCTTATATCGTCTTAACAGTATGACGTTAATCTTTCCTCATAGCACACTGTATGGCGTATGCCCGTCTACATTAGCCCAGCCGGCACAGAAGGACGTTACATTCCATTTTATTTCATTTTATTTCATTTTGCTTTAACTAAAGGTGCTAAGAATAAAAACAATTTCCCCGACAGCAGCGTAATAACGTCCAAATCAGAAATTCTATAAGACCGACAATTAATATAGTTTGGTTGTTTTTGCGAAAGTTGAGAATTAACATTAAAGACAATGGGAAGATCTTTAGTGGTCTGTAGCCATAACGGCCTACAAGGGAGATAATTCTGAAATTTGAGTATAAAAAGGGTGATTTGTGATAATGATTCAAACAAGCATAGAATATAAGGCCAACAAACTACACTCAGACACTCTGTCACATCCGACACCATTTTCATGTCCCGATTTATTTCTTTATTACTTCAGCTAAAAAATCTCTTGGTAACTCTACTTCTGTACGTTCCGGATAACGACGTTTTCAATTGAATCGATACCGTATAATCCGGTCTTTAATCGATGGGTGTGAGGCAAACATTTACCGATGAATTGTCGTTTAAAACTTGATGGGTGTGAAGCCACGAAATGATTAACAAGCAATCATCAATCAATTATCTATGAGATTAAAATTCGTTAGCGCCTACCTGTGTCGGATGTGACAGAGTCTACTGTACTTGTACTTGTAACAACGATAATTAAAATGGTATTATGAGATTAAAATTCGTTAGCGCCGACTTGTGTCGGATGTGACAGAGTCTACTGTACTTGTAGCAAAGATAATTACAACAATAACATGATGACGTATTAGTAATAGTTTATGTTTTGACAAAATCTGAAAATACCTACGGTAATCTAACATCGGTGATTTGACCAAAAACAGCTTTCACACATTTATAAAAGATGTCAACATCTTCTTCTGGACGTGGTGTAAATTGCTTTTGAAAGGCTTTCAAAACAACTTTCCATTCATCTACAGAATATCTCTACAAACGAAAGAACGTTAGGTATACTATTTAAACGGTAGCACGATTTACCCAAATCCACCCAAATATTGGAGGATTTGGGTAGATTTTGGTAGATTTGGGTGGATTTGGGTAAATCGTGCTACCCTAAAGAACAGTATATAATCAAATATACATATAAATTATTATTATAGGAGTTGAAATAATGATGGATTTGGGTGGATTTGGGTGATTTGGGTGGATTGCCCAAATCCACCCAAATCCACCAATTTTTCAACTTATAAAACAATAATTTATATCGATATTTGCCAAATTGTCTTATTTGGGTGGATTTGGTAGATTTGGGTAAATCGTGCTACCCGTTCCCTGGTAGGGCTCTTACTCTTTGTGAAAGTTCCTCATTTTGTTTTTTTTTCTCGTATGGTTTCCCCTTGTTATTGATATACAAAGGGTAGAAGTTATAGGTAGAAACGACAAACGGAGCGCGTAAAAAACTTCCTACCAGTAGAAATTGGAAGACCATTTGGCGTGACGGTCGCTGAACGAGCAGCATGCACCTTATAGCACCCTGTATAGTTTATGTATGTCTCCATGATGCCCTCGTGAGACCGGAGTGGCGTCCGTACTGCGCTGCTGCGATCGTACGGCCACCAGAAAGTAAACAAGGTCGCCGGCAAACGTGAACAAAACGCGAGAAAATGTCCCCACAAATTACAGAACCTTGGCGTTTGCGTTGAACATGCTCAAAACAAACACCGTGAATGGGCGATCATTGGCGACCACGGAGACCACAGCACGATATCTGGCGTTCCCAACGCGCTTTTACCTCGTTTATGGCGATCTTAACGCGCTCTGAAACAAAGTTCCGTCGCCGTAGCTGCATAGTAAGGACTCCACCCCGGCCTGACGGGTATTATCCCGTTTGATACATAAACTAAGACGGGTTTAAAAAACCCATTTCACTAAATTCCCCAAACGTAACTAACGTGACGAAATTTATGACGTAGCTGGGTTTTTTTTCTCCGCAGGTAGCATGTCTCAGATGTTCAGAATGTAAATTCCCTAGACCAAAAAAGTACTTAGCTGGTCAGATAGCCGTGGCGATAGAGAGGCGGTTTCTCGCCAATGCAACGAGGGTTCAATCCCAGCTGAGGGCATGAACTTTATCGTTGTAAATGAGAGGGATATTCGGTCTCCCGTCCGATCAGGCAGGTTTCCCCCGAGTTCGTCGGTTTGTTCCTGCAGTAATGATCGAAATCATTCGCACGATCGTGCCAAGGGCCAAATTTGAAAAAGGCCTCTGGCCTAATTTGCTACCCTTGTAAAATGACGCGATTATTATTACCTGTAAATATTCGGTAAATTGCCACTCTTCAAATATGTATTCGAGCACTTTCAAGTCAGATGTTCTTGGATCCAATTTCAGACTGACAATTAGATAATCTACATAGAGTTCGTACAGAATGTGTCGTTTATCGTCGAATTCTTTATCACTGAAATAAATGAAGAAAACACGTATAAAATTATGTATAAACGTACTTAAAGGGACAATCCCGATAAGAACAGAGTCTCAAAAATTGAAGTCCGAGTATTTGTGAAATTTATGGACCAAAATATAGAAGCATGGTGTATTTACATTGTCTGAAAATTTCAGCTGAAAATATTGAGTCGTTTGGACGTGAACGTTTACACTGCTTATCCGGACACGTAACCCTTTTTAGATTTCGGATCATTGTTTTCATTGGGTGACCTGATAATAGATTTACGTTTTTTGAGATGGTCTGTACAGTGAATGATCCATGTACTGTACTTGATAACAAAGGGTAAATTTCACCTACATATTATTTTTATAGAAAAAAGTCTGATTTTATCCAGATACTGTATAATACAAAGGTCTCCATTTCCAAATGCAGACTGTCAGGTTTAAGTTATTTACAAGCGTATAACAAATATCAGGTTAGTTGAGCGGCCTTAGATAATGGGTTTTAAATTATTTTAACACAAAATTAAGCAGTTTTATTCCCCAAAAAGTTATCGGGATTGGCCCTTTAAGCCAAGCCCAAAACTTGCCGTTCGTGTTTTGGACACGTAGGATTTGGTATCTCGCAGACCTGTCTTAAAAAAACGGGTGAATGTGTTGTAAGTAAATAGTACGTCTAACCTATTCAAAGCGTGGGAAATTTTATTCGTAACTCCATGGAAAGCGTACGACTGTCGTTAGCACCTGATATGTACTCCTGGCAGGTCCGGTGGAAGCAATTCTTGACTGTGGGGGTGGGAGGGGCTTCCATCCTAGGTTCTTATAGGCGAGGTTCCAGCGGCCGCATTAACCTATTTAATTGCGGCCAAATTCTCCCTAGCCCCCCAACTCCACCGGCATGCTTGGGGAACGTGAAACGCAAGCAAGTGTATGTATTGATAGTTTGCCTCTGACATATCGACTGCAGAAATTGAAGATTTTCATTTAGCCTAAAACATAGGCCCAATTAGCAGGGACCATATGTCTTTCTCGGCTTCTACCAGCTGCCAGTAAAAGCTCAATCGTGTGCAACTGTGGATATTTGCGATCGGCGCATTTCGATGCAGATTCCTATGGCATTGGATAGAATTGGGTAGTTTTGGGTAAATCGTCCCACCCTGGTTAAGGTACCAATAAGCACATAGCTCACCAACTAACCCCTACGACAATCGCGTTGCAAATGAAAAGCATAAAAGTTCCGAATAAATTTTAAAAGAATCTTACAAAATTTGTCTGTTTATGGCGCCAATCAAACTCTTCACCATATACCATGTGGTATCGTCATCCTTGCCGAAGTTGTCCACGCAGATTTTGACCTTAAGGGCCTTAAAGGCCGAGCAACAAATGTCAACGATCTCATCTTGTGGTCTTCCCTCGGTTGATATCAGCCATTGTTCAACACCATCATTGAACTTGTACTTGTCATCCTCAGATGGATTCTCAAAATTAGTATTATCGATGATATTTACTATGTCAGCTGAAAATAATGAGAGAAACGAGAAAAAATTAGCTTTAACGTCCCAATACCACTTTTGTTGTAACTGAATAATATGTTCCAATCTTATTCTGGTCAACAAATTGTACTATTTTACAATAATTATTTCAATTAATTGATGATACAAATTTCATCTTAACACACCGAATTTAAAAAAAAAATGGAAAAATTCAACTACATGGTTTGAAATGCAACTTTGATTTAACATATTTTCGAACCATCTGGACAAGTAAAATAGGATGTAATGGATAATTTACACAACAGGTAGGACACTAAACATCAAGTAGTTAGAATAAGGCTATTGTTTTATTTCTGGACATGTCAAGCCAGCAAGAGTGTTATTGTCCCTTTAAAGCGAGAATTTCAAATTTTTCTAAGAAACATAATTATTTCTATGTCTTTTGCTCAATAGGTTATCAACTCACTATTATACGATCATGGGCATTATTTCACACCCTTAAAAATCATTGACACAGGAAATAATAACACAATTACGCCCCTTGTTTTCATATTGATTACAATGGAGTAGCCATGTTCAAATTTTAAGTTGAAAAGGATATTTTTACAAATTATTCAGCCGGTAATAGTGAACTATAGGAATAATAGGATTATTCTTTAACAATGACTGTTCGTCGGTAGGTAGACGAAGTGACGTATTGTCAACAGAGAACCTGTTGACGATACGTCACTTCGTCTACCTACCGACGTGTTTATGGATACCATCTATTTTTTAAAAATAAAATATAACTTGAAAATTTGAAATTGTAGCTTTAGCCCCTATTTAACATAAATTGTGTCATCCGGTCCGGTCCCCACTTGGGGATCACGGTGGCTAAGTGGATAAGGCGCTGGTTCGCTAGCCTGGAGGTCGGGTGTTCGATCCCTGCATTGGCCGACAAAGTTCATCTCGATTTTCCGACCTGATTTCCCCTTGTCAGTGATACAGAAGGAGGGCCTGGCAAGGGCATCTGCCTAGTCGTTCGGATGGGACGAAAAACCGAGGTCCCGTGTACACATTGGAGTGCATGTAAAAGATCCCTTGGCAGCCGGAATTCGATATAAGAGTAGGCCGTAGCGCCGCTGCCCGGGCAAAAATTCCCCTCCTAGCACACTGTATGGCGTATGCCCGTCTTCAATCAGCTCAGGTTAAGTGCATAACAGTAGGACGTTAAACCCCATTGCATTCATTCATTCCGGTTCCCACTTAACCGAGGTAGGTCATTTGCAACTGACAAGTAAATGCCACCGAGAGTGACAAAAATCCGATATACGTAAAAGTACCCTTGGTAGTTGGAATTAAATAACAAGAAATCGAAACAAAAACTGCTCGGGACAAACTGTCCCGCCTAGCATTCGCGTTCTCATAAATATACATGTATGTAATAATAATAATAATAATAATAATGACTTTATTTGAGAAGGGTTGAAGATTAGGCTATAATAGCCTTTCATGTGACACTATGTCGGGTCACAACTCCCAGATCTGTGACCATTTTTCGGGGAACAATTTGGTTTGACGATGGTTTCCGATGGACCCTGGTGATGCTATATGTAGTTTGCTACCTCTGAAATCTACGGGCTAACTTCAGGTGAGCAGAAAATCAAAGATGGCCGCCAAAAATTCAGCTTTACGAATATTTGTGACGAAATGGCCATTGTAATATGTCCCTTTGTATGTTTTGGTAATCACGTGACTCATTTATGACAGTTTCCAGCCCATCAAACAAAGAGTTGATCCAAAATAGCGACCAAAATCTAAAATGGCGGCCAAAATTGGCACGAAAGGTGATATTTCAATACCAATTTCAATATACACGTATGATATGTCGTTTTAGGGATTTGTGGGGTCGCTGAACACGAATATGGCACTTCCAAACTGATGACACTAATATAAAAGAAGATAGCGTACAATAAAATGAATATTTCCCAAAGAATTTTGTTACTACCGGCATACACATGTTATGATAACTCCCATAAATTGTTCCCGACATCCATAAGTCCTACCCTTCATACGTTACAGCTAAAGCCAGAATGCATTAGACGATAGTACATTTCAATGAATGGCTCAGAAATCAGTGTCTCGGTATTCCGGGGTATCTGTGGAACTTGCGTACTCAGACTGGAAGGAATTCTCGGTTTCGGAGTTATCTAAGGTGAAGTTATTGAAGCGCATCATTTGTGTATCGTATGTAACAGTATCTTACAGATAGAAGCAGCAAGAAGGCATAGTGTATAGAATACATTTATTGAGTACATGGAATTAGACATACATATCGGAAGCTCTATTCCAAGACTGATTTAGTTTCAGTGAACTCCTGCTTATAAAGCTTCAACAATTAGCTGAGATGATAATCATATATGGTATTGTTTATTCTTAATTTATGGTGTTTGTAATTACACTTCATATTTCTCTAAATGTCACTGCCGGGTCAAGGTATAGAGATCAACACATTCTCTTTGAAGTTTGAGCTACTGTCCATATGTAGCTTATTAATAATAATTGCATAATTAGAAGTTTATCACTATCGTGTCTGCACAGAAGTTATCGAGAGGTTACACGTCGACATCACTTATCATCGGTTACACGTCGACATCACTTATCATCACTTTGTCATACGTATCGGCAAGCACTTCCCCGCCACTGGTTTCCAGCCATGCCCAATAGGTGATGGTGGGTTCCGGCATCTGTAATGAATCAAAATGTAGGTCAGATAGTTTGCTCTTTTGACCTTTTGTCTTAAACTATCGCGATCTGGTGGTATGCGCCTGGTACATTTAGTTTCCATTTTGTTCCACTTATTCACACGCCCTGTGGGTATTGATTTTGCTGTTTTATCGCCGTATACGAACTGCAAAGTGTAAGCCTCCAAGTAACCGAGTATCCTTCGAATTTTGTCTGATGGTTGGGATTGTTCGTACTTGGTTTTATTTAATTTTCTTTCTGACACAGTTAATGATTACTCTCAATCATTCAAGTTGCATGCAATTTCTGATTTCACTGTGGCGTCGAAAGTCACCGAGTAACCTTTCTGACACAGTTAATGATTTTCCTAAATCATTCAAGTTGCATGCAATTTCTGATTTCACTGTAGCGCCGAATAATGCTTTCTTTGAATGACCAAAAATGATGATACCGAGTGGCAACCAGTAAAGACATGGAACTGGACTATACGGTTACATTGGTCATTTGAAAATAAATGTTTCACGCCAAAACACTCTCCTTTTCTTCTGATACCAAGACTACCCGGTCCGTTTAATGCTGGTCGGATAGCCGTGGCGATAGAGAGGCGGCTTCTCAAAATGCAATCCCAGCTCAGGGAATGAACTTTATCGTTGTAAGTGAGAGAGATATTCGGTCTCCCGTCCGATCAGGCAGGTTTCCTACGAGTTCTTCGGTTTCTTCCTGCAGTAATGATCGAAATCATTCGTACGATCTGTGCCAAGGGCCAAATTGGAAAAAGGGCCTCAGGCCTAATTTGCTACCCTTGTAAAATGACGCGATTGTTATTATTTATTATTGTTCTGAGATACGCATGCTGCAAGAGTCACTACGTCTGTATCTTCCGAGTATATAGTTACGAGATCGCAGTTACCCGTATCACGAAGTTCTGCATGATACATGAAGACGGTAATAGTATCCGCTTCCGAATGGGTGCATTAATATTCTTTCAGACGGGTGTTGGCACTCAAATTCCAACAGTGGTCTTGTACTGAGTAGTCTATCTGAATGTGAGGATTGTCCCGCAAAGTCTTCCAGTTCTTCTTTGAGAAAGATTTGCAATTTGATTTCATTCTTATCAAATTCGGGAATTTATCGCCAGGCCTTATGAATACATTTTCTGTCCCTCATTGGTACGTTTGGTGTTCACAGCGTACATCTCTCCGAATCATTTGTGGAAAAGTCCAGTTCATATGGATCATTGACGATTATAAGAGTGTTTGAGTGGCGGGCGATGCCTGTACCTGGCAACGTCGAAGACTCTGACGGCATAGTAATGCCATGTAAATGAAGATTGGTCTAATAATGGCATCCCAATAAGAAAGTACAACCCCATATCAACGATTGCAGTGAGATCATTAACAACTGTTAGTGGCTCAAAGTTCATGCATTCAAGCAGTTTTGATTTCTGAGACTTGACAAAGGTGCCAATAGTATTAAAAATCGAAAGACATTTTTCTGTCACTCTGTTTTCCATTATTTCTTCCAGACCATTCATGACAGGATCAACGTTTTTTGATCAATTACTTCAATATTCAATTAAATCTAAAACACCGTTTATGTTTATGTTGTTAACTAGGTTTATATATCGAATACAGCAGAATACAAGGTTAAATACAGGAAAACTACAACATCTATCATAATACTTTTCGAGGTATTATAGCTACGTCTACACTAGCAGCATGCACTGTCTACACTAGCCTTTTAAATGCCGGTTTTTTCCTAAAACCCGGCTTTTTTAATTTCTCAACCGTATACCCGGCTTTTAAAAATCCGGCAATAATTTCAGAATCAAAAAGCCGGCTTTTTCAAAAAAACGGCAATTTTATGTGTGTAGACGGTAAAACCCGGGTTTTATCGGGTACCCTTCCCGAACATCCGTACATTCATAACAATGGCATTGCTTCCGGTTCTAAGATCATAGCCACGAAGGATGTTAGTCGAAAGTGTCTTCGGCGGATATACGATCGTAATCGTCTTGCACGTCATTTTCTCGCCCTCTTCCGTAAGCCTTTCAGCTATCTGCTATATTCCATAAAGTGGGTATATAACTGAACCAAAGTAGCCACAGTAATCATTATTACATGTATTATATTATCTCTGCAAATTGACTGAAGCCGATGGCGTAATAAATAAACCGGAAGTTCCACAAATAACGAAGGTCGGTGTTCATCGTCTTTTACCGTTACAAAACTTCAGTCAGTGTAGACGCTACACTTGAAAAAGCCGCGTTTTGAAAAAGCCGGGTTTTTAAAAAGCCGGCTTTTACTAGCCTAGTGTAGACGAAGCTAAAAACATCCAAGGTCTGGGTTTATGATCCTCTCTTCCTCAGACCTAACGGTTTCAACGTGGCAATAGCCACACACTTCTTGAAAGTTCTACATATTGATCGCGCTAGGGCCTAGCCTCTAAGCCCAGGAGGCTATTGGTATGATACCCTTCAGCTCCGAATGATTGTCTGAGGTAAATCGAAACCCGCTCTATGATACTATAGAAGTATAATGCACCAGCTATAAGGGCGGGACAATTACCATTCTGGGTAACATGATTCGAAACCACGCCAGTTGACTCAATGACAGGCTTCATACATCGCGCGCACGCAAAGCATTCAGCGCCCCCCCCCTTTAAAATTAGACTGCTATTTTATTTGAGTCCATGTATCGTCAAGGGAGCACACCTTTACGTAAATATAATCTGTATGTGATCAATGAAACACGTAGTTAAATTAAAGGGACTGTCCCGAATTGAACAGAGCCTCAAAATAAAAGTCCGAGTACGTATAAAATTTGAACGCCAAAATATAGGAGAATGGTGTATATACCCAGACTCAAAATTTCAGCTCAAAATATTGAGTCGTTTGGATGTGAGCGTTAAAACAGCTTATCCGGACACATAACCTTTTTAAGATTTCGTGTCAATTCTTTCGTTAAGTGACCCGATAATTGATTCCCGTTCCTTTAGAGGTCTATTCAGTTAATGGCCCATGTGCTGTACTTGATTACAAAAGGTAAATTTCACCGACACATTATTTTTATAAAATAAAAGTCTGCTTTTATCAAATCACCGCATAATACAACTTGGGAAACCGGACTCCATTTCAAGATGAAGACTGGAGCGTTTAAGTTGTTTGAAAACGTATCACATATATTGAGTTAGTTGCTCGGCCCTAAGGTTGAGGATTTTAAGGGATTTTAACACAAAATTAAGAAGTTTTTTTCTCAAAAACATTATCGGGATTGACCCTTTAAAGCTTACAAAACGTGTTTAGTTAAGCACATGTACCGCCATATAAATCAATATAATGTCACTCAGTAAACTCTTTGTATTAATGACTTTTATATAGAAACAGGTTCTTGAATTTCATACGCAGGAAATAATAATTAGGCTTATATATGCTAACATGATCATGTCATTAGTCTGTTTTCGTAGAATAATACTGCTTTAGAGCATCCTTATATAAGACATATATACACACTTGTATAGATACAGAGGCGGATCCAGGGGGGGGGGGGCAAGGTAATCCCTAAAGAACAGTATAAAAAAATAGATATGCGCCACAAATCACCACTGACTCACGCCCCCCCCCCCCCTAACTGGATTTCCTGGATCCGCCTCTGTACAGATATACTACTTTTGAATTTTATTAACATGCTACGTTTCAATACACATACAGGTATCGTTATCAAGCAAATAATGATTAAAAAACAAACATTTAGTGCAATATATAGATGATGACTTTGGTAAACCATTTAGCAAATAAATGGCGTGAGGGGGGGGGGGGCTTCATCCGTGGCTACGGACCCAACATTGCAGCACCTTATTCTCCACCAAATTGTCCCGGGGTCACGCCCAGTCGTTTGGATTGGATGAACATCCGACGTCTACCTGTAGATACGCATTGACGTGTACGTACAAGACCCCTTTGCAATTTGTCTGAAGTATTATGATTGCGAAACATTAAACCACAGTCCAGTTATATTTAGCTCATGAATCTATTGTCTATAAAATGTTCGTCTTTATTGATTAAGGCGTATAAAAACATCGGTGTTCAATAATTCAAACATAAGGTTATTGCTGGTTCAAGTGGGTAAGGCGCTGGCTCGCTAGTCTGGAGGTCGAAAGTTCGTTCCCTGCATTGGTCGAGAAAGTTCATCTCGATTTTCAAGCGTGGTTTCCCCTTGTCAGCATACGCCATACAGTGTGCTATGAGCGAAATTTTGCACTGACGGCAACTAAATTCCAACTGCCAAGGGATCTTTTACGTGCACGACAATGTGTCCACGGGACCTCGGCTTTAGTCCTATCCGAACGACTAGACAGCTGTCCTTGACAAGAGGAAACCACGCCGGAAAATCTGGTAGAACTTTCTCAGCCAATGCAGTGATCAAAACCCGACCTCCAGGCTAGCGAGCTAGCGTCTTACCCACCAAATGTTCCTCATAGCATACTCCATGACGGGGGATCACGGTGGCTAAGGCGCTGGTTCGCTAGCCTGGAGGTCGGGTGTTCGATCCCTGCATTTGCCGAGAAAGTTCATCTCGATTTTCCGGCGTGATTTCCTCTTGTCAGAAGGAGGGCCTGACAGCTGCCTAGTCGTTCGGATGGCACGAAAAACCGAGGTCCCGTGTACACATTGGCGTGCACGTAAAAGAGCCCTTGGCAGTTGGAATTCAATTGCTGCCCGGGCAAAATTTCCCTCATAGCACACTGTATGGCGTATGCCCGTATTCAATTAGCCCAGGTTAGGTGCTTAAGCGTAGGACGTTAAACCCTATTTCATTCATACTCCATGACGTAATCCTGTCTTCATTAGCCCAGCTGGCGCATACAGTGGGATGTAAACCCCATTTCATTTGTAGTAATATTTGTAAATTATATTGTGTAGCGAGCTTTTCGGGATAGCGTTTAAGAGTTAATAGATAATCTTCCCTTGCTAAAACTAGGTCATTTTGAATTTTCTAGCGCATACAGTTCTGAAACTGTGTGTGTGGCGGAGTATGGGAAGTCCGGGAGAGATAGGAATGAGGTTTAACTTATAAATTAACACGCGTGCACGTGACAGTACGATGGGCAGCTGGACTTCGATATAAGAGAATACCGTAGCGTAGGTGTTCAGGCAAAATTTCTCTCATAGTACACTTTATGGCGTATGCATAGGACGTCATATTCCACTCCATTTTTCATTTTATAAAATGTATAGTAATTTGAACGGGACGAAAAAACCTAGAACCACCCGAATACGTAAAGGAAACGTTGACGGTTGAACAGTAGGTGGAAACGTCGCTCTCCGGGAACAGTTCCCAACTGGTTGTACGTGACAAGGAGAAGGGTCGCCTGACCAGCCTCGACGGGTTTCTCCGGGTATTCCGGTTTCCTCCCACTGCTAAATACCCCTACGTGGAAGCGAATTATTGAAATAAAATTAAACCATGTAAGTTCCGAAATGACCTAGTTTGAGTCGAGTGGACGTTAAACCCCATCGGAAGCTCGGTGCCGGTCTTTATGGTACGGTTCTCATACATTACCTATTATCCCGGTTTAACTAGAAAAGTAAGACCTTAAATCTGAATTTAATAATTTAATATCTAATTATATCTTAATTAAATTAAATTAGATTTTTTTAGGTACGCGCAAATTAAGGGAGATCCCTGTTTTGTCAGCATTGAGGATGTATTGTTGTGTACATGTATAAATTGACTTGTCTTATTTTTTTAGATTTTTTCATTGCTTGATAACGACTAGAGAAGCTTAGTCGAAACGTCGCTCAGTAATACGCGTGTTCATCGTTCTTGGCGGAGGGATTACTACTAATTGTGCTTTCAATTTTATAACAAGCTTCAAAATTAAGTACAGCAGAACTGCACTATGCACTCAGAAAATACGACAATTCAGCAGCCAAGTCAAACTACAGAGAACGAGCGAGAGGGAGAGAGGGAGGGGGGGGGGGGAAATAGAGAAATGGGGTTTAATGTCCACTCGACACAAACTAGGTCATTTCGGAACTAACATATGGTTTAATTTTTTTTTCAGCAATTCGCTTGCGCGTAGGGGTCTTTAGCAGTGGGAGGAAAATTGAGGACCCGGGGAAAACCCCCTAGAGAAATGGGGTTTAACTTCCATTCCGCACAAACTAAGTCATTTCGGGACTAACATATGATTTAGTTTTATTTCAATAATTCCCTTGCGCGTAGGAGTCGTTAGAAGTGGGAGTAAACCAGAGGACCCGGAGAAAACGCACGAGGTTGGATAGGCGACCCCACTCCTTGTCACGTACAACCGGGGAATCATAAACTACACAGACATTACAAGAAATAACATATATAAATATAAATATAATTACCAGCCATCGTGATTTTAATTTTCAATTTTAATCCGAGATCAGCAGTCGTTCGTCGTTCGTTTCTTGGGTTTAACGTCCACTTCCACCTTGGGTGATATCGTAGACGAGACCCGCAGTCGGAATAAACTGTGATTTAAAGGTCTTCGTGTATAGCGGGGTGAGGATCAATAGACATGCGTACTGCGTAGCAACCTGCCAAATAGCGACGGCTGTTGTGAGTACACAGAGGAGTTATTAGATCCTCGCCTCAATGATATATACATTGATTGAATGTTGACTTATACTTCCCGAGTAAATATAGCCGAATGGAGGATGTAAATATATACTTGTATTTCGTAATATTGAGACGTTACCAAAATAGTACCAAATAATATTTGATTAAAACAAAAAGAAATTATAATCTTTAATTAAGAACAAGTATAATAATTATTATCTTCAAGAACCAAAAAAACCCCATTATGAATAGTTTCGACTATATACGGTTCTTTATTCACTATTCTTAATTCTTAATTTGTTGTCGTAATCGGATACTTAAAATTTGTATCTTAAAATCAAAACTTGTTTTCCAAATTGTCATAAAAGATGTGTAAATTGTTATCCAGTTTAATTTTATTACTGTTGTATAAGATAAAATTTATTTTAGAAAATCAAAAATTAGCCCACATTAAATTTCGAATAAAAGATTTCCAAGTAGCGGAAATCAAGCCAGCATACAATAAGTCACCATACAAATGGGGTTTAACATCCACTCGACACAAACTAGGTCATTTCGGGGCTAACATATGGTTTCAAGAACATCGCGTGTGCGTAGGGATCTTTAGCAGTGGGGGGAAACCGGGGAACTCAGAGAAAACCCACATGGTTGGACAGGCGACCCTACTCCTAGCAGCTACAACCGGATTTTCGATATTTCCCAGATTAAATCTTTTTTAACATTTAGAAATCTGTCTCGACTTCCTCTCGATGATCCTATCCAAAAACAAGTTTTTTTCTATGTTTGGTTTAAAACCTGAATATTTTGCGAATTCATCAATTCAAGGTCTGTTTAAGAGATTTTTCGCTGCCGTCAAGTGTCAAAGCAGTGTCATCTGCATATTGAAGTATTTTTTGGTTTTTACTCCCATAATTAATTCTTTTAATGTCTTCCTCGTTTTTTTTTATTAAACTATCCAAAATTTCAACACAGCAAAAAAAATAGGGTGATAAAGGATCTCCCTGTCTACAGCCGCGTCCATTGGCGAAGAGAGGGATAAGGTTTAACGTACACTCGACACAAACTAGGTCATTTTGGGACTAACATATGGTTTTAAACTTTTTTTAATAATTCGCTTTCGCTTAGGGGTAATTAGCAGTGAAGGAAACTGGAGGACCCGGAGAAAACCAACGAGGTGGGACATGCGACCATACTCCTTGTCACGTACATCCGGGGAATCGAAATCACGCGAGTTGACTCAATGACAGAGTACGATTACAGTAAAAGAAGAAAAGAAGAATTGTTTTATTAATGTGTCACACATCGTACAATAACAAAACCACAATTTGAGGAGATAAAATTATAAATCATCTACAATCAAAGATAATAAATAAATGAATAAATACATGTAAGTAACAAAGATAAAAAATAAAATAAAAATGTGAAAGGTACTAACAATAACATTAAAATTTTATTATTACATGTTCTTTTGTATGTTAGCAAACACATTTTCAAGTTACTTTTTTTAAAATGGATTAAAATAAAGCCTTAAAATAGATGGTGCCCATAAACAGTCCTACTTTGTTTAAAGTTCCTATTTCAAATTTTCAAGTTATTTTTTTTAAATTGTATTAAAAAAAAGCCTTAAAGTAGATGTATCCTTAAACAGTCCTATCTTGTTAAAGAATAATCATATTTATCCTATAATTCGATATTGCCAGTTGAGAAATTGGCAAAAATGTCATTTTCAACTTCAAATTCCAAAGTTTGGAGATGGCTAATGCAGGGACGCAACGGGGAAACAAGGGGGTGATAATTTTTAAGGGTGAGTAATAATGCCCACGGTCGTACAAAAGTGAGTTTATAACTTATTGAGAAAAAGACATAGAAATAGTTATGTTTTTACTTTCTTAGAAAATTTGAAATTCTCGCTTAATACATTTTAATACATTTTAAAAAAATATCTTGACAATTTGAAATTGGAACTCTGATAATTTTCTTTACAGACTTATGGCCCGTTATCACTTAACCCTTGTTGGGGTCTCCGTGGACTCTATGCACATGTTTTATACTATTTTATAATAACTATTGGGCACTGCTTTCTGAAATTTACTGACTTTGTCTGCTATATATTTTTACACGTAGCGAAGAGATCGATGTGCATCTGTTTCCCACACGCAAGACTTATGCTACAACCAAATCAGACCCAACGCTTGAGGGGAACAAATATTGCATATGTCAGAGTATTCTCTCTTTTTTGCATCTGCATGTTTCAAATACTAAAAACTAAATGATTATTTAATGGTTATTCAATGTTGTTTGTATCAAGCGTGAATTGCAATTTAACCTCTTTATCTCTCAGTATACATATTAGCCAATTGGTGACAATTATTTAATCTTTCTCTTATGTCACTAAAATGTTTTTGAATAAAAAATTAGTTGTTCTTCACATGTAAAATATGAATGTAAGTAAAAAACCAAACCGCTGCCTTTAATTTAAGGTACCGGTACGTAAAAGCTTGAATTATAATTGGGGCTCATATGGACCCCATGACACCTGCTATGTGATTCTCACAACGTGCACCCAACAAGGGTTAATTGATCATATATAATCATATAATCATAATTGGGGCTACCACAAGGGTTAATTTATCCTATATAATCATATAATCATAATTGTATACACTTCTATTAATCACAATGCATACTATTTATATCTGTATATATGTATTTTGGTCTTTGCTTCGCCAGTGATAAAAGTTCAAAGTTCAAAGTTCAACAGTCTACCTTTACATTATCAGCTTTACATTCATCCGGGTTCTTATCACACAACACATTCATGTCGGAAGTCTTGAGTCTGTCAATGTATGTTTCTTTAATAGCACTGTCATCACAGTCTGCATACTGGTGATCAACTGTAGAAGTTCGTTTCACATTAGGCACTGAAAAGAAAGCAAAAATAAACGATTAAATCATTCTGATTACCAACACAGATCCTATTTCGTTTCGTTTTAATAGTTCAAAATGTCGGTTTACTTGTCTTTACTATCTGGTCTCAGACTAGTAATTATTTGCCCATTGACTTCAATGTTAAATGGGTGTAACATCACAGGCTGTAGCTTTTTGCTCAACATTCCGTTGGTTCCAATATTTTTAGGCACAATGGGGACCACATTTGACAAACTGCTCATTATAAACTTGTAGGGGGTTGGTGGTTTAGATTTTTTGCTTCTGGGATTTGAAGTTGACTGGGGTGAAAATCTCACTTCCGATACATTTGATTGCTCCGCAGAATGACATTTTACACACCGATCCCTCCGCTGTAATATCACCAATATTACCTAAAACTGCTATAAAATTGCAAATTTGATCCATTTTCTCCTATTCTAGACCAAAAAGTCAACCCAAAAATGCAGGAAGAGGGGAGAAAAAAATTTAGGAAAAATTCTCTATTAATAACTCGCACTACATTATCATGAAAAATAGGCAAATAATTAGTAGTCTTAGTCCTGTCTGTGTTTTAACCAGATTGTCGGCCAACAAAGAGATTGAACCTTGGATCTCCTGGTACCCATACTCACCACGTCACACGGCTACCCATATTCCAGAAACAACAGAACCATTCGGCAAACCTCAGCAGATTCCAGTACCCTACCTACACCGAGACTAGAAATCTACCGAGGTTTGTCGAGTGACAATAGAACATGTCAATAATGGCATGATGGTCTAAATTCAAATAGATAGGAATGAATGAATGAATGAAATGGGGTTTAACGTCCTACTGTTATGCACTTAACCTGAGCTAATTGAAGACGGGCATATGTCATACAGTGTGCTATGAGGGAAAATTTTGCCCGGGCAGCGGCGCTACGGCTTACTCTTATATCGAATTACAACTGCCAAGGGATCTTTTACGTGCACACCAATGTGTACACGGGACCTCGGTTTTTCGTCCCATTCGGACGACTGGGCAGCTGTCCTTGTCAGGCCCTCCTTCTGCATCACTGACAAGGGGGAATCACGTCGAAAAAATCGAGATGAACTTTCTCGGCCAATGCAGGGATCGAACACCTGACCTCCAGGCTAGCGCCTTATCCACTTAGGAAATAGAAAGGACAATGCCCAATGGGTAAATGAAATGCAGTTGAAATATAAAACGAAAAAACGCAATCTTGTAATGATTCTGTCATACAACCGAGTTTGATTTTTTGATTACCTTATTAAAAGAAAGACGCCACTTGATGAAATATTTTCATAAATAGAGTTATGTCCCTTTAAGTGTTGGAGACATAGAGATTATTATCCAATCCAAGTGCTATCGTTATTCCTGGTGGCGTCGCTCTTCGCAAAACGCCCAAGTCTCCGCCAATTTAAGTCTCCGTTAAACTTGTCATGGTTGCTCACAGTCAAGTTAACGATCCGTTATCTCCATATTAACGGATCGTTAAAAGTTAACAGAGCTTTGAGCAACCGGCCCCTAGGCGCTATTAATATCAGAGCCGTTCATTCACTGATTGATTTTGCACAATGGCGCGTTCATACCCAGTCTTGTTAGCAATCTAGTATCGTTTTAAAAATGATAATGGATTGACAAAGGGAATGTTTCACATTTCAGTAGATTTTTACGATCAGCTTAGAAAAAAAGCAGTTCGCTACTGATTCAGTACCTGATTAACCTCGTGGGCGGCCCGGACATACCAAATGTGCAAGGGTCCCATTGTCGTTTGTTCAAATTGTTCGTACTGATCAGGACTGATTGGGCCCCCCTTTCACATCGCGGGATGTGGTCGCCGGAACTGGTTAGGACCTATTCATTGGTAGAACCTCTAAGTTATGCCCCCGTCAGACCGAGTGGTGTCCTTACTGCGCTGCTGCGACTAGAAAATTTACAAGGTCGCCGGTAAACGTAAACACAACGCGAGAAAATGTCCAAAAAATTTACAAACTTGAAGGAAGTCGCGTTCTTTCCCCGTCAGACCGGGGTGGCGACTTTACTGCGCTGCTACAGCGACTGAATTTGGCTACAGAGCCCGTCAAGATCGCCATAAACGTGGTAAAGTGTGATGGAAACGCCAGATATCGCGCTGTGTTCTCGATGGTCGCAAATGATTGCCGAGTCACGGCGTTTGTTTTGAGCATGTTCAAAACAAACGCCAAGGTTCTGCGATCTGCAACGTAAAGACTATGTGAAAACACAATAATTTTTTTTCAATTTTGTGATATTTTGGGATATTTTCGTACGGTCGCTGAAACGCAGTAAGGACGCCACCCGATCTCGCGGTGACAAGGCGATCATTCACGGTCATGGAGACCACAGCACGGTATCTGCCGTTTCCACCACGTTTTTACCGCGCTTATGGCAATCTTGACGGGCTCTGCGGCCATTTCCCGTCGCCGTAGCGTCGCAGTAAAGACGCCACCACAGTCTAAAGGGGGTATTAGCTCGGAGAACCTTGGCGTTGGTTTTGAACATGCTCAAAATAAATACCGTGACTCGGCGATCATTGGCGACCACGGTGACCACAGCACGATAGCTGGCGTTTCCACCACGCTTATGATGATCTTAATGCGCTCTAAACTCATTTTCAATCGCCGTAGCAACGAAGTAAGGTCGCCACCCCGGTCTGACGGGGTTATTACGTAATTTTGTTAATTTTAGGGCATAACCGACCTCTTGGGGCTCGAAAATCTTTTACCTACCAGTCCCGGGGCCCCCAATATCCCTTACTGCTCAGGGCCCCGATCCTCGCCCCAACTGGTTGGCTTCGTCAGGGATAAAATATTAGTATGACCAAGAATTGTGAGGGCGGGGCGGGACACTTGTTCCACTTTGCCCACTTGATCCGGTTCTGCACTGATTACTGTCTCATACCTTTCAATATTCATATGTCAAAAAGTTGCATTTTCCCAAATTAAAAAAAAAAATGTCAAAAGTTGCATATCCCGAATTACTAAAATTCAAAACTTAAAACTCCCATATCTCTGCCAATTTGTGTCCGATTCTTAGAATTCAGGTACTAATGAAAAGAGATTTATATACTCTTCCATTTGACACCGTTATCTCGATTTCTTCAATTTGACCCAAGTGTACCGTTTTGTACTGGAGGGTCACATATATTATCAATTATTCTTACGTGTACAGTTTGGTAAGGGTCCGGATGGTAACCAATTACCACTTGCTCCACAAACATACCATTGTTGTGGGGAATAACCCAGCTGAACCGTGAATTCTTCATGACAATAAACTAAACAAACTCTAGCATATTGGGTCTTCCATCCATTACATACACGAGCTCCGTTATTTGGTATGTTTAGTTCAGGACACGGGTGAGCTAGAATAGAAGATAGCAAATAGAAAACGATCCCCAAAGACCGTCTTTGACGACACATAAAGCTCACACATCGAAAGATGTTCCAACTTACGTGTTGCAATGAATAGCTCGTATGATCGCCTCCCAACCGCGTGGGTTTTCTCTGAGTCCTCATTTTCTCTCCCACTGCTACAGACCCATACGTGCAAGCAGATTATTGAAATAAAATTAAACCATCTGTTAGTCCCAAAATGACCTAGTTTGTGTCGAGTAGACGTTAAACCCAATTTCTCTCTCTCTCCCTCCCTTCCTACCTCCCCCCCCCTCTCTCTCTCTCTCTCTCTCTAACTTACGTCTAACTTTTACTGTAAATTTGCATTCTGTCTTTAAACCATTGAACGGTTTGGTAGCCACATACTGGACAACGTTGTCACCCCATGGTGCCACAACAAAGCCTTCCGGGTAATTAGTTGCCATCGTGATTTCCTTATTCATCGGATCTGAGAATTGTGGGATAGACCATGTGACATTGTGTGTTGTTTCGTTGGTATAAAATAGTATATCTTCGGAACATCCGGTCATGTTTGGTGGTTGAACATCTTTAAAAGAGCAACTAATATTTTTAAAAAAACCCAATTAAAAGAATTACTCTATAACATTCAGGGCCGTATGTAGGTTTATAAAAATGGGGGGGGGGGGCAGCAGAGTGGTGGGGCGCCTATATTGATATTGATCATAATCAAGTGTATCATTTTATAGTTGAAAGTCTGTCAATTATTTTTGTGGAGGGTTGGGGCTCAATGTACCCCCTGTATAATATTGGGATCAGTAAATGCTCTGCCCTTGAGGACGGTGTTGGATTCAATAATATAATAACAAGATCTGTTCTTACTTCACCATCTTGTAATCCACAAGTAGTCTTTTATTTCAAGGCACACATAACTATATCTAAACGGAAGTAATTCCATTTACAATAATGGACTCGGACAACTAACTACATGTAACATAACATCTCAATATGCCACCTGCACCCCCACTCGATACGGCCATGTTAACAATTACGATTCATCAACGCCCACGCTCGTCGGTATGAAAGCCATGTTAAAGGGGACGGATAACTCTCAGAGCAGTTACGATGACATATCAATAACTTTAATGTATCTTCACATCTTTAAACAACGATGTAAGGCAAACAGCCCTTTCCCCCGAACTCCCCACGACCTCAAGTGGACACTAAAAGAACTAAAAATCTATTAAGAGTTACCTCCAATTAACTACTTTTGAATATTATATAATACATGTACCATGACTATCTCATTTCGAACAATTGGGTTCGCGGAATGGGTGTCCGTGGTAACTGTTAAACTAATAAACACATTTTTACAAATTATAAATTAAATATATTTAACAATAGAACAACCAAGGTCATAAACAAAACCGAACCCTTCAAATCTGACAGGAATTCATAAAATACACTTTGAATACCAACCGTTCTCACAGTTAATCCCATTCCAGCCAGCTTGACATAGACATGTATAACTTTCTATACCATTTATACAGCTTCCTCCATTTTCACATGGATTACTGGAACATGTATTAACATCTAAAATTACAATAATATACAAGTTACTGGAACATGTATTAACATCTTAAATTACAATTTATAATAATAATAAACAAGTTACTGAAACATGTATTAACATATTAACTTCTTGGTGCATGTCTTAAAATTATTGATATGTATGGGTGGAAAGTGCTCACTTTGGGTTTCATTTTTTTCCGCCATATTTTTATTTTAATTTATAGCCGTATATTTTTGGGTGATGAATATTAACATAATGGTAAGAATGCATTGACATTTAAGGTTGAAAATAGTTTATTTAGTCTTTGTGTGTATTGCAGATGTGATCAGGGCGGAGTAGAATCGCATTTCAAAACAGTATACAGTAATACCTTTTTTTATATGGCGGCTAGTAAGGGCAGATATCTTTTCTCGAAGTATGGAATAGATGGTTTTTGTTACAGAATGGACAGCCTTGGGTGCTCTAAGATTCACCTCCGCCCCAGCCCACCCCTAAATACAAAAACACCAATTTATTTAAAATACAGATCCATATTTCGTTTCGGTTTTTATACTTTCGAGATTTAGTAAAGACAAATAAGACGAAATTTTGAACTATAAAAACGAAACGAAATAGGAGCTGTGTTTTAATCAGATTGCAAAAACACCTAAAATTGCAGAACTTACATTGGCATTGTGCAGCTTCTCCACTCCATCCACCGTTCGCCTGACATGTTCTGCTGGAAGAACCGGATGTTATATTATAATCACTATGACAACTGTATGTAGCAGTACTGCCATAATCTAGACTGTTGTAAGACACCTCCCCATTGGTTGGTTTTGTCGGCAGGGCACACGTCACAGCTTTAAAAAAAAAATCATTATAACAAGTTACGATTCTGGAGCCTGTTTCACGAAATTTTAACAAAGATAAAATCACAATTCTAGTAATTTGATTTGATAATATTGGAATGATTTTAGTGCTTAGCCAATCAAAATTGAAGTATCTACTAAACTTTGGATTTTATCTTTAGTTACGATTTCGAGAAACAGGGCCGAGTTACCTTGATATTTATTTTTTTCAGTTATCGGGCGACGCTTTTCACTTCGAAAGATACATTCCAAACGATAAATGGCGTTACAATATTTCGGTCAATAGACGCGTTTAATAATGTTCGTAATATATTCTCGTTTATCAAAGACGATGTAACTATACGTTAACTGGATTATCGTATATTAAATTATTTAATAAACTATAACTCACTATTGTCACAACAACGACCTTCTTTACCAGGAACACAAGAACAGCCTGTCCACAAGGAAGCAAAAGTCCCGCCATTATAGCAAAACTTATTACATTCCCCCTGTTCGGATCCCATATCATTGGAAGCGCAATCTGTAAATTCGTCACATCCTGTGTGTTGTATCAGTCGCACCTTTCTGTCGCGTTCTTGTATACCATAGCATTGCTTAGTACAATCAGACCAAGGTGCCCATTGTAGGAACTCACATTCACAATAAGCCCAAGTATCTGCCAGTGGTCCGACAATTCCCTGTATTGTTGTTAGTAAAACCACCAGGTTGGTAATCACGTACATTTTCTGAAAGATAATTTACCAGAAATGAAACGGGGTTTAACATCCTACTGTTATGCACCTAACCTTGGCTAATGGAAGACGGGCATACGCCATACAGTCTGCTACGAGGAAAATTTGCCCGAATTCCAACTGCCAAGGGATCTTTTACTGGCACGCCAATGTGTACACGGGACCCCAGTTTCCCGTACCATCCGAATGACTAGACAGCTGTCCATGTCAGGCCCTCCGTTCTACATCACTGACAAGGGGAAACCATGCCGGAAAATCGAGATTTCGGGACTAACATAGGGTTCAATTTTATTTCAATAATTCGCTTGAGCGTAGGGGTTTTAGCAGTGGGAGGAAACGAGAGGACCCGGAGAAACCCCAGAGCTAAAGACCCCTACGCTCAAGCGAATTATTGAAATAAATTAAAAACCATATCATGTTACTCCCGAAATGACCTAGTTTGTGTCGAGTGGACTTAAACCCCATTCTTTCTCTCTGTGTTCACTGTTGATACACGGATCCCTGTGACAACTTATTAATAATCTATGAAATCCCTACAACAAGCTTTAAAGCCCCAATACCACTCTTGTTGTAACTGAATAATATGTTCCAATCTTTATTCTGGTCAACAATCTGTACTAGTTTATAATATTTCAATTAAAAAATGATACAAATTTCATCTTAACACACCTAATTTTAAAAATTGAAAAAAATCAACTACATGCCGTAACATGGTTTGAAAAGCCTTACGTAAGCACTTTCAAATGCAACTTGGATTTAAGCATATTTTCGAACACTCTGGACAAGTAAGATAGGTTGTAATGGATAATTTACACAACAGGTAGGACACTTAAACATCTTGTAGTTAGAATAAGGCTAATTTTTTTTACTGGACCTGTCAAGAGCCAGCAAGAGTGGTATTGTCCCTTTAAGATATGTAGAGAATCTCCCACGAGCCTTATTTATAACAAGATAATTTCTTCTTATTGTCTACTTAGTCCCGAAATAACCTAGTTTTATTTCGAGTAGACGTTAAACCCTATCTCCCCCTCTCTCTCTCCCTGTCTGTCTAATTACCTACCTCCCTATCCGAATCTAGCCTCTGAAATCTTGTGAGTTGAGCTAAATACTGCGTATACGATTAATTCAACTTCCTGGTGTTAAGGGGAATCCCCTGGCATATTTGCCTGGCTAAATTAGACATATAAGTATGAAGTAGACAATGGTGTTATGTGTTCGTGTTTGACTGTGGCTTGACATTATATTATATACATACGATTGTGATTACTGTTTATTGGAGCGAAAGATATTTCCATAAAAACATGCTTCTACGCGCTCCTTTCAAAGATATCGCCGTCTATTAACTATATTTATAATATAAGCTAAGATAGGGTGGTTCAGGGTCACAACTATATACTATAAGCTAAGATTCGCGAACTGGTGTTATTATATACGCTCACTATTTTGCTAGTTTGGTTCGCGTACAGCGGATTTATGCATAGTTCCCCTAATAGTTTTGAATTCAGAATAAGAGTAGGACGCAAAGCCGCAGTCCGTGTATCTCTCACTGCCCTCATACATAGCACACTACTTGTATTCTTCGCGTTGGTTTTCCCGGGGTCATCCGGTTTCATCTCACTACTAAAGACCCCTACGCCCAAGCGAATTATTCCAAAAAAATTAAATCATATTATGTTAGTCCCGAAATGACAACACAAGTCAGTCAAGTGGATTTTGACCCCCCCCCCTTTCAATAAATAAGTGAACTGTGGCATTGCGTGATCGGTGTGTGGTATTAGATATTATTCTGTTTAATAAGGTTCATGACATCATGCAACTTTATATTATTTGACACGCTCTACTTTATTTTAGTTGTTTTAGTTGTGTGTGTGTGTGTGGGGGGGGGGGGGGGGTAGCACGCGCGCACTGTGTCATAAAGCCTGCCATTCAGTCAACTGGCATGGTTTCGAATTCATTGTTGTAAGAATATTAGCATACACATTTCTATGTATGGGTTTAAATTATGTAACTGAAGCCAGACTGACACCTGCACGATTCCGTGGCATGCATTGGAACGACTCGAGTCGGCACGACACTCGTCGTGGCAATGCTGAAAGTGCGTAAACAATGCGCAAACTATGCGTAAACTCGTCGTGCCAGTTCGTGTCAATGTGGACACTGTTAGGCATGACAAAATCGTGGCCAAAAGTCGCGCAAGTGTCAGCCTGACTGCTTTCATCTTTATCGGTCGTGAAAAGGCGTAGACCTCTATACAATAGGGAGAGAGAGAGGGGGAGAGAGAGGGAGAGAGAGGGAGAGAAATAGGTTTAACGTCCACTCGACACAAATTAAGTTGTTTTTTTTTAATTATTTCAATAATTTGCTTGTGTGTTAGGGTCTTTAGCTGTGGCAGCAAACCGGAAGAACAATAGAAAACTGATGAGGTTAGACAGGCGACCCTACTCCTTGTCACGTACAAGCGGGTAACCGAAACCACACCACTTGACTCAATGACAAACCTTATGATCTAACGCGCATGCGTTTAACCATTCAGCCACCCACCCACACCTGATTACTACGCCTTTCTATATCTGTTTGTTACATTACTCATAACATATCGTCGTCTAGGGAACTACACCCCAGGGACGTAACTAGCGGGGGTGTAGGGGGTACATTGCACCCCCAGAAAAATAAGGCGCCCGAGAAATGGCACCCCACAACCCCCCTCCCCCAACACACACTCACACACACCGCTCTCCCCCCACAAATAATTTGACAGTCTTACTATTAAATGATACACTTGATTATGGTCAATATCAGTAACTTGGGCATTATATTGGCGCCCACCACTCTGCTGCACCCCCACATTAAAAAATCCTACATACGACCCTGCTGCACCCATTCACAATGGCTATCTATAAGTATCAATAAAAATGACAGGTTACTCCCGACCCAACAGCTTCTAGTTGTTCTCAAGTGGTCTATTTTACGACCATTTACTACTTTCCCTATCATAAATGCCATGTCGTAAATTAACTTTGAAGTAACGTGGGCCGTTTATTGATTAAAACTGCACAACAAATCTCAATGTATTCTTGTCCTTGGTAATTATATAACGGGAAAGCCATAATATAGGATATATAATTTATTTCTAAGATACAAGTTCACAGGATTTAGGAATCAACAGAATGTAAGTACTAGTATTACAACCTTGTTTATACCCCCCGTCAGACTAGGGTGACGTCCTTATTGCGACGCTACGGCGACGGAAAATGGCCGCAGAGCCCGTCAAGATCGACTTAACCGCGATAAAAGTGTGATGGAAACGCCAGATACCGTGCTGTGGTCTCCATGGTAGTGAGTGATCGCCTTGTCACTGCGTTTGTTTTAAGCCTCCAAAACAAACGCCACGGCTCTGTAAAGTTGTAATGCCCCCGTCAGATCGGGTGGAGTCCTTACTAGGGTGACGTTCTTATTGCGACGCTACGGCTACGGAAAATGGCCGCAGAGCCCGTCAAGATCGACATAACCGCGATAAAAGTGTGATGGAAACGCCAGATACCGTGCTGTGGTCTCCATGGTCGTGAGTGATCGCCTTGTCTCCGCGTTTGTTTTAAGCCTTCAAAACAAACGCCAAGTCTCTGTAAAGTTGTAATGCCCCCGTCAGATCGCGTGGAGTCCTTACTGCGCTGGTTTATATGAAGTTAAATAAAAACCTCAGAGTGATATCAGGGTGATTACCGGTAATATGAATAATATGTCATGTTAAAAGAGCTAAATCTCTAACATTTAGGACCTAGAAATTACCAAAATTTGGTCGAAACGCATATAATACTGTAATACGAATGTATATAAACTGATTTACCCTACATCTAGCCTCGACTGTATGACAGTAAGTGTTTTACGGCATACACAGAGTGTGTAGAATTTTCAGTGGAAACTTGTCTTAGGCTAAAGAAACTCAGCTTTAAAATTTTGTAAGATAAAACTTTCTTTGAATGCGTCGTCATGGGCAACGCCTTTGGTTATCCTGGAACTTGAAAGTAGTTCTACTGGCGGACTTGGCGCCGTTTGTTAGTTAAGGCTTGTTCAGTCGATTTATATACTTCGAAACAACTCTTTTAAATAAGCTTGTGGGTGACCATGGAATTTGCTTTAAATCAAAGATGGCGGCCAAAAATCAAAAGTTGCTGCCAGAATATCTAAAACGCTATTTCTATCAGTCACTATTGCCAGCTGAGAAATTGGCAAAAATATCATTTTCAACTTCAAATTCAAACGTTTGAGATGTTTTATGCATGGAGGGCAATGGGAATACAAGGGAGGTAATTGTGTTATTATTTCCTGTGTCTATGATTTTAAGGGTGGGAAAAAAGCCCATGATCGTATAAAAGTGAGTTGATAACCTATTGAGCAAAAGACATAGAAATCATTAGGTTTTGACTTACTTAAGGCTTAGTCACACTAGTGGATTTATCCTGAGGTGAACGGGAAAATTTGTCCTATAAGCTATATATTTTCTGACCTACGGACAAATCCTTAGGTTTAGAACAAGTCCTATTTTCGTAGGATTTGTACAGTGAATTGACCAATCAAAATGGCAGACGTCTAACTCAACCGGGCCGAGACAGAGAATTTTTTTTTTTTCAATCGCCAAAGCGTGCTGTGGTCTATTCAGTCCGGAGATTACCATAAACGAGAAAAAAGAAATCTTTATAGTTTCCTTCATATTTACATTTTTGGTAATACTGATCACATGACCAAAACCTATCGGATTTTACTTAATGTATAATCATAAAAACCCAGAGGATTTATCCTTTAAGACGTTCGCTAGGATTTTTCTTAAAGGAAAAATCCACTAGTGTGACTCAGCCTTAAGAAAATATGAAATTCTCGCTTTAAAGTCTGATTTATGACAGCACGATATTTTGTCTTGTATATAATCATTGTCGCTTTCAACAAGTTATGTCAACCGGTGACCACATATTCTTATCTGGAGAGCATGCACAATACATACTATTGATTGGACTGGAATAATCAGACGCTAGACATTGCCACTGTGGCGTATAACTGATTTAAAATTAGAATAAAAACGGAAACGATTCATTGTAAATCGTGGGTTTTCTCCGGGTCCTCCAGTTTCCTCCCACTGCTAAAGACCCCTTATTGAAATAAAATTAAAACATTTGTTAGTCCCGAAATGGGACCTAGTTTATGTCGAGTGGACGTTCAACCCCATATCTGATTTAAAATAAGAAAAAAACCGGAAACGATTCAATGTAAATCCGTTTATATTCATTTATGTTACCTTATTATATGCATTGCGACCCATTCATATCAATTTCTAGGTCCCAAATATTAGCTCCGTTAAGCAAATCCAGCCTCGTGGGTTTTCTCTGGGTCCTCCAGTTTCCTCCCACTGCTAAAGACCCCTTATTAAAATAAAATTAAAACATATGTTAGTCCCGAAATGGGACCTAGTTTATGTCGAGTGGACGTTAAACCCTACGCGCAAGCGAATTATTGAAGTAAAATTAAAACATATGTTAGTCCCATAATAGGACCTAGTTGTGTCGAGTGGGCGTTAAACCCCATTTCTCTCTCTCTCGCTCACCTCTCTCTCTCTATCTCTCTCTCTCTCTCTCTCTCTCTCTCTCTCTATCTCTCTCTCTCTCTCTCTCTCTCTCTCTCTCTCTCTCTCTCCTTTAAGCTAATTCAAGTAGAGTTAAATAATCTGAATTCTAGGCCAGACGTGTGTGTGTCTGTGTTATCTAAGTTTCAAGTAGGGTCGGTCAATGATTAACATATAACCTTCACTGTAGCTGAGTAAGTAATTTTATTTTAATAATTCGCGTGCGCGTAGGGGACTTTGCACTGGGGGGACAGGAGGACCCGGAGAAAAAACCCACGAGGTTGGACAAATTGCGTGGCAGTTGTTTGTTCCTGGTTTGTCCTTTCTAAACGTTGTTTTTATTAGCATGATGTCGTTTGTCATCAGCCATTATTATAATCACTCCCGCATTGCCTTGTATGATATGTTTTCTTTGTTCATTACAAACTGATTCTAAAATGTCCACTGTGTCTTAAACATAGGATATTATGATCCCATGCTTTCACAGCGTAGTGGACGCTTACGGCTGGCCCCCGGATACATTCACTTAATTTGATAATTGTTTATTTTTGTAATGTCTATTTTCTGTCTTGTCGGCAGGTTTATCTTGTAGTATTTGGGGGTTTTTTTGCGTGTGGTGCAGTCCTCCTGCGCTTACTAATAAATATTGATTAAATGGACCAATATTGAATTCTTATTTCGAATATTATGGAAAATATTGGCTTAGAGGTTTCGCCTCTTTAACTAGATTTCTTTCTTTTTGTACATTTTTAGGTTTCATTAGCCCCATTACGTTTAAACATACATTATGCAAGAGCTAATCTGTCTATTGCAGGTCTTTCTTTATGCCTGAAATGTTATATAAATTATTAATTAGACATTAAGTTAAATTATCTTATCCAGACCATAATCAACCCTCAGTGTCATCTTTAACCTGCGATATTTATTGGATTAGGATCCGATTTGCTTCCCAACTTTCATTTATGATTTAATCACTAAATAGATAACCGAGTCTATGTTTTGTTTCATCGTACCGACATTAGTAATGATGATCAAGGCTAGGCCTAAATTGTTATCCCCAAATTCTCCGTTTAGCAAATGGCCTTGACATTATCTAGTCTTTAAAGCTGAACTCCGATTACAAAACTTCAGAAATAATGAAATTAAAAAAAATAACCGCCATACTTGTTTTAGTTTGATAGAACAGATGGCGATTGTACGACGTATTATGAAAACAGAGATAGGCCACGCCCACATTCAGTGTATATACTTTGTCAACCACACTATCAACATCCGGCTAGAAATATTTCAACCTCCCGACTGCAAGCTTTTCATCTAATCCCCCATAATGTATCTTTAATATGCATTATCTTGATGTGTCACTGACATTAAATAATACGGGGGACATTGGCATGGGAAAGACACCAATGATTGTATTAACATTTGTTTTTCTTCTTTCAGAATAATGGCGGGTGTTGTTCGGTCTCTGTCCACAGCCAGCAACGACTTCGGGCTGAATCTATACAAGTCGGTGGTTACATCTCCAAAAAGTCCTCAAAATGTGTTTATATCACCACTCTGCCTTCATAGTGTACTGTCAATGACCTACGTGGGAGCTGCAGGTAGTACCAAACAGCAATTGGAATCGGCCTTAAAACTGGATGGGCTGGGAGAAGGCACCCAAGAAGCTTACCAGCAATTCATCAAGAAAGCTCCTTTGAAATATGTTAATATTGCCAACAGACTTTATCTCCAATCCACGGGAACCGTTTTAGAGGACTTCAAGCAGAGCTGCAAAAGTAACTTCAACGCCGAAGCCGTAACTTTGCGGTTTGACGAAGATGCCGAGGCCGGGCGAACAACTATTAACCAATGGGTGGAAGGAGAAACAAAAGGGAAAATACAAGAGCTGATTCCACAAGGATCTCTGTCCGCCGATACTGCCCTGGTGCTGGTAAACGCCATCTACTTTAAAGGCGATTGGGATGTCAAATTTGATCGGGCTACTACGATAAAAGATTCATTTCATTTGAACGAGAATGAGTCACTAGAGGTCAATTTTATGAGGAAAGAAGAGAAATTTAACTTTGGTTACTCCGACACCCTAAATTGTCAGATACTAGAAATCCCGTACCAGAACAAAGACCTAAGCATGCTCATAGTCCTCCCACTTGTAATGGACGGGTTAAAAGACTTAGAGGCGAAGCTCGATTCAGCAGCTTTATCCCAACTCCAGACGGAAATGGCACTTCAAACAGTTGAGATTCGTATACCGCGCTTTAGCATAGAGTCATCTATGACGTTGGCAGACAGCCTGACTTCGATGGGTATCGAAGAAGCTTTTGTTCCGGGGAAGGCGGACTTATCAAAGATCGACGGCACCAGAAACCTCTTTGTTTCTGATGTTTTTCACAAGACATTCATTGTCGTAAACGAAGAGGGAAGTGAAGCGGCAGCTGCCGGAGGATTGAGCATCTCCGCCAAGATGTTACCTCCCAGCTTCACCGCCGATCACCCATTCTTATTTTACATCAAGGACAACTCGACCGATATGATTCTGTTTTTGGGTCGATTAGTTCAACCCGATTTAGTCTAGTTCGATCACCGCCGTATTAAAGGGGCATAATCATCGTCAAATGAATTTAAAATAATCATAGACTCCTTTAATTGAAGACTGACCGTATTAAAATGGACGGTGGATAATCTCAAGTAAAGTCACTTTTAACACAGGTTCACACATGTGTGTGTATGTCGCTTTTTAAATATTCAGATTTACCTAATCAGGACTTGCCAATAGCTCAAGTTTTCCTCCAAAAGACTTCATATTTTTATAATCAGGAACATGCCAATCCACGATGTCGGCAGTCAGTAGATTAGGTTCCCCTTCAGGACATTAAACATACATTATGCCTAATGCAGGCCTTCATTTTGGTCTATATTGTCATATAAACTATTAATAAGACACGAAAGACCTTAATCAATTCCTGATGCCATCTTATGTGTCACTGGATTTGAATCCGAGCTGCTTCTGATTTAATCCGAAAATGGATAATCGAAACTATGTTATTTATCGTGCCGACTTCATTCATGATGATCGAGGCTAGACATAAAATTGAAAGGCGAATATCTCGGTTCAGAGTGGAGCAATTTGACTGAAATCTTTAGCATATGCCCTTTACATTATCTAGATTTTGACTAGTATAGTGAGAACTGTCCACATTTTATTCAAGCTTTCATAACCTATTTCTATGGGTTACCATATTTCATGTAACTGTAATTGTATTGTAGGAGTAAAAAACAAAATTACAAACATATGAATTAATAAAGTGTTATTCTATAGTTATTACGGCCCAAGAGACCTTCCTTTACTGGTCTGGTGTTATCGATATTTTTCGGAGCTGTATTGTCCCCAGGCCTCTACGCCATCTCCCGCGAGTGACCGGCACACTAAAGGGTGGGGTACCGTGGAATTCTCCCAGTTTTGAAAACTAGCTGTAAATGTTCCTTTCTCGAGTAGATGTATATCGTAACTTATACACAGATTGAGTTTTCGGAGCCTTATTGATATACCTAATTAACGCATCAGTGTGCATGAATTGGAAGGCCAGGGTGTATACAGAGGGGGCTCAGGTCAAGGCTTTATGTATATATATCAAAGGGCGTGTCCATGACATTTTACTTGTTCGACAAACTATCATTATCTCTAATAGTGAATAGGCTGATGTTGACTAGTCACACGAGGTACTGTTAGTGTGGCGCATGCTCACTAAACAGGGCGTGCTTCGTGTACCATCTTACCACGGATGCAGAAAGCGGTATCTGGCACGGAAACTGGCTATTGGGATGGGCTAACAGTTGGACCACTCCTGTTGCCCATGGACAATTGGAAATCAAACCTGGAATCAGTAAAAAAAAATAATCTTGTCTGCATGGTACGATTAAATCAAATAAAAACCAAGTACGAACAATACAAACCATAAGACAGAATTCGAAGTCCTAAAAAACGTTATAGGCAAAATAGTGTATTCAGTGAAAACAGTGTAATCCGTAAATGGGATGCTCCTCGTGTACAAAATACACGACAAACAATGGTAATAGGTGTCCGGAAGAGTAAGCTTACCTTGGCTGTTAGGGGTGAAGTTTAGGCCCAATGGGAATCAACATAGGCCCTGACCCGAAATTAATTATGCCCACGCCATTTTAAATAGGCCAAAAAGGCCCTCCAGCAACTGCCGCCTCAGACCTTGGTTGAGCTTAATCCGCCAGTGCTGGTGTATGTTATAGCGTCATTGTTAGGACAACATTTTCCTCTTTAGATATCATTGAGACACTGGGGGGGGGGGGGGGTAGACAATCATTCGGAGCCCAGGGGATCACCAATAACCTCCCATGCTTAGAGACTGGGTGAACACCTCATCCTAGCGCGAACGTTAGATAGAACTATCAAGATATTGTAGTTTGCTGTATGTAACCTTTGTAGTTGACTGTATTCGTCATATAAACATAGTTAACGTAAAAAGGGGATTCCAGAGTCAGTTAATTAAATATTGAAGTAATTGATCATACAACGTGAAGTCCTAGACGATAATGTCAGACCCATAATGTCACATTGTCTTTTTGGTTGCCGTGACACAAGATAATGTCACACAATCGGGGATTCGAAACCACGCCAGTTGACTCACTGACAGGCTTTATGGCACAGTACACACCATGCTAACCATTGGGGGGGGGGGCTAGTGGTCTAGTCTAGAGTGCCGCGCTTCGATCTCTAGCTGGCCGATCACCTCTGGCTTGCAGCTGTGGTTTCGAGCGTATGTGACATGGAGATAGGGGCGCCTTCTCAACCTCGTGGGTTTCTTCCGGGCACTCCGGTGTCCTTCCACTGCTAAAGGCCCCTACGCGTAAGCGATTTTTGAAAAAAAAATGGAAACCATACGTTAGTCCCAAAATTACCTAGTTGGTGTCGAGTGGACGTTAAACCCATTTCTCTCTCTTTCACTCACCATTCGGCCATCCAACACCCCTGAAATATTTGTATGAGATGAGTAAGTATTTACGACTTCTTAAGCCTGCTATATCATAATATCTAATCACCCTGATCTTGCATAAAATTGTGAAATCTAACACCCAAGGTTTGTTTTCCAAGGCATATATTAGTTCGTTGATGTTGATGGCCGAATGGTGAGTGAAACATATAGAATAGCTTCCACGTCCATACATATATAGACCTGACGTCACCGAGAACTCTCTATATCATACAAACTGGTGCATATAAGTCGTGTCCTTTAAAACAATATATCAACTAGTTATATCTAGTCCTGTGCTTGAAAACAATAATATATCATTTGAAGGTATCTTTCATTGTGGACGGGTTTGCTTTCAATACCAAGGTGGGTGTTTAAAATGGACAAATTTTTATTTTATGAGATATATTTATCTTAATAAGTTCCTTCACGATGTTCGCGTTCTTCTGATCAATCTCTACTTGAGACTCCATGCTACAATTTAAAGACATTTGGTGCGCGGACATTTTCCTACGCCTTTGCAACACTTTGGAATAATTTGCCATTAAATCTCAAGAGTGCTAAAAACATTAAGTTCGTTTAAATCAAACCTCAAGACCAATCTCTTCAAACGATATAATTAGTGTGTTGCTGAGTGATAGTGTGTGTTCGTTGTGTGGTCGGCGCTTTGAGCATACCCCTTTTGTGGTGTGGATTTTAGCGCAATACAAGACTCATTATTATTATTATTAATTGCGATTGGTTTTTAGGAAATATAATCAAATGCAAGGAGGGGGGGGATATACTCGTTTACGCGCTCTATTACTTGTACCCGAGACCTTGATTTGTTTTATCCTACCGAACGGCTGAACAGTGCGCCTTAGGATATCTTGCCCGAGGAACCCTCTCGACCAACACAGAGATCGAACCCGGCACCTCCTGGTGTATGTGCCACCGTGTTAGGTGAGAGAGAGAGAGAGAGACAGAGAGAGACAGACAGAAAGAGGGACAGAGAGGGACAGAGAGGGAGAATTGGGTTTAACGTCCACACGACACAAACTAGGTCATTTCGGGACTAACATATGGTTTTAATTTTATTTCAATAATTCGCTTGTTAGCTGGTACTGTACTAATGCTGTATCATAAATCCTGTCATTAAGTCAACTGGCGTTATTTCGATTCTTCGGTTGTACGTGACAAGGAGTAGGGTCGTCTGTCCAACCTCATTGGTTCTCCGGTTCCACCAGTTTCCCAGGCTAATAATAGACCCCTACGACCAAGCGAATTATTAAAATGAAATTAAACCATATGTTAGTCCCGAAACGACATAGTTTGTGCCGAGTCGACGTTAAACCCCTGTTGTTCAATCCATTTCAGTTTATTGAATGAAATATTGTTTAAACTAATATCACCTTGAAAAATTCAGCGGCTATGTGAAATCTCTAGGTCTCGGTGACAGGGACGATAACGTAGCTTAGTACGGAAATGAGGTCATGTTTAGCCGAGGTCTCAATTAATCCCAATAATACCAATCTCAAAATGTGTTTACACACGGTTTTGCTGACATAGGCATAAAACTGCCGAGAAACATATTATATACGTTATTAGAGTTCTTACGGCTAGTCGATACATCGCAACATTAAAATTTGTCGTATTCGTTGTGCTTTGAAGTGAAAAGGGGGGTTGGATGGCTGAATGGTCAGCGTACGCGCCCTGTATCATAATGCCTGTCATTGAGTCGACGGTGTGGTTTCGAATCCTCGGTTGTACGTGGCAAGGAGTAGGGTAGCCTATCCAACCTCGCGGGTTTTCTGCGTGTACTCCAAGTCCTCCGGTTTCCTCCCACTGCTAAAGACCCCTACGCGCAAGCGAATTAATGAAATAAAATTGAAGCATATGTTAGTTCCGAAATGACCTAGTTTGTGTCGAGTGGACCTTACCCCCCCCCCACTCTCTCCCTCTCTCTCCCTCTCACTCTTTCCCTTGCTCGCACTCTATCTCTCTCTCTCACTCTCGCTCTAGTGCGACCTACATGTCGACACCCCCTCTCTATCTCTCTCTCTCTCTCTCTCTCTCTCTCTCTCTCTCTCTCTCTCTCTCTCTTGATTTTAAGCAATTTATTAGACGGCTGTACTAATTGTCGTTTATCGTCCTGTAAAGTTCCACCTAACTGGCTCCGGATCCCGAACCTCCGGAGTAGTAAACCGGCGTCTCACCCACTGAATCACCACGGCTTCCAACGATGCAGGGGTTTATTGAAAACTGTTTTACACAGCGCAATTCTAAAGTGAAAGTGAAATGGGGTTTAACGTCCTACTGTTATGCACTTCACCTGAGCTAATTGAAGACGGGCATACGCCATACAGTGTGCTATGAGGGAAATTTTGCCCGGGCAGCGGCGCTACGGCCTACTCTTATATCGAATTCCAACTACCAAGGGATCTTTTACGTGCACTCCAATGTGTACACGGGACCTCGGTGTTTCGTCCCATCCGAACGACTAGGCAGCTGTCCTTGTCAGACCCTCCTTCTGCATCACTGACAAGGGGAAATCACGTCGGAAAAGCAATTCTAAAACCTCGATCTATATTTTTTGATTGACTAAAGTAGGGTATATTATAATATCGAACAGTAAGACTATTAACGTTATGTCTATTCGACAAAATCTTATGTTTCAGTTTTATGTATTTTATCGTCCAATCTTTATTGTCTCTTAATACTACTTGATCTACTTTTATCCCAAAGTGTTTACGAGAATAACCCGGTGCTTATAATGTGTGCAGGAGGACCGCACCACCCGCAAAACAAAAATTTCTACAAGATAAACCTGCGAACAAGACAGAAAATAGCTATTGCAAAAAAACAAACAAATATGACTGGATCCGGGGGCCGGCCGAAACCATCCACTGCGGTGTACAGTCCCGGAGTATGTTATGGTACAGGCTTCAATAAAATGATTTACAAAAAAGACGTAGCAAAAAGAATGCGACCAATCTTGACAGTGGCCGTCTCTTCAATGGCGATAGTCTGCTAGTTGACGTCAGGTGTTAGAACGTTTAATCAATATTTTATTCAATAAACTGAAATAGATTGAACAACAAAGTATTTTAACAATAAGGGCGATAATGCTCTTGGCTGTGTGAGTGGCCACAAGCTCAACGTTCAACGGGTCACAATTCATTCCTTATTGTTAGATTAGCTACCTGCTCCAAATTGTATGATTGACTACCTGCTACCAATTGTCAATCTCGTTCCCAGAGTCAGCCGCGGGGCCGGAGGCCTCTGGGGCCAAAGACCGTCCATTATCTTCAAATGTTTTTACAGGTAAGCCCCGCCCATTCTGACCTCTGATTGGTCAATCTTTTTGGGGTCTTTTTCTCGAAAACAAGATGTCGGATCGTCGTTTTGTTTGTTGTAAAATTATTCTTAAGTCAAAGTCAACTCGCTGATATAACAAAAGTGGATCCTAAATGTAAAAATTTAAGTTTTCGTAAAGATCTATTTTTCTACGCGTGTTTATATTTTTTAAGCGATTCGGTCATCCAGACACATAAAATTAATACATGTCACATGACAGTCGTGTGATTCGTCCATTCCGGGAAAATGGCTACCCAGTGTCACCAGAGAAATTTCTTTCTCCAAAATTTTAGTGGTTCGAGATTGACCAATTGTGTGAGTAGCCGCCAGCTCGAAGTTGTGCGGATGAGCACCCGCTCCTAATTGTTAGATTTACAGTATGGGTGTCCACCAGCTCCAAGTTGTTCGGGCGACCATCCGCTCATAATTGTTAATTTGGGCACAAGCTCCAAGTTATATGGCTGACCATTATATGGCTGACCATCGGAAGGTAACTGATTGCTCCAAGCTGGGCTCACTCGAGGAGCAATGCTATTAAATTAAATCTTATAAGCAAACTCCATCAGGGCGATGACATTAGATCTTGGAAAGTGATAGGAGAGGTCGTGGATTGTACTCTTAGTATTATCAGCTTCATTACATGGCAACGAACACAGGCGTCTGTCTTCTAGCTAGTACTGGTGGACTAGGAAAAGTATAGCCAACGTGATACAGCTTCTTGTATTTCTAACGTTGTATATGTCTCCTTACCTGGGTCGCTATCCAGGAGGTCCCATGTTCGATCTCGGTGTTGGATGAGAAAGTTCCTCTGGATTCTCGGAGTTTTCTCCTTATCAATGATGCAGCACAGAAGGACGAGGAACACCGTGTAGTCGATCGGACAGGACGAACAACCGAGGCCCCGTGTACACATTGGAGTGCTCGTAAAAGATCCCTTGGCAGTTGGAATTCGATATAAGAGTAGGCCGTAGCGCCGCTGCCCGGCCAAAATTTCCCTCATAGCACACTGTATGGCGTATGCCCGTCTTCAATTAGCACCTCGAATTCACTATAAGAATATGCCATGGAGCCGCTGTCATAACACATTGTATAGCTATTTAGTCTTTCGGACGGGACGACAAATCAAGGTCCCATAGAAAGGAACCGTTGGCGTGTGTCAGTCTCCATTAGGCCATTGGGGGCAGAATAGTAGGATGGGCCATAGATTCGCTGTCACAACACACTGTATAGCAACAAAAAAAACGTTGGCGTGCGTCCGTCCTTATTAGGCCATTGGCGGGGGGGGGGGAGCAGTAGGACGTTAAACCCTGTTTCATTTAATTTTTGTTGATAATAAAGTACTCTTATAGAACGTGCCACGTGCATAACCCTGTTACAAATGAAATAATGAAACTAGGCCCCTGATTACATAGATAATGACCTTCACTAACATTACTATGTCAATAACATTGACACCCCGGCTGAATTAAGGAGTCGAGGGTGAAATAACTTCGACAGGTTAAGATAATGTGAGTTCAGTCGGGAACTGAATACGTCGTTAGAAGGTAGGTTTATCGAGTTATCGAGAGAGAGAGAGAGAGTGGGGGAGGGAGGGAGAAGTAGAGAGAAAGAGAGAGAGAGAGAGAGAACGGGTTTAACGTCAACTCGACACAAACTAGGTGATTTCGGGACTATGATATGGTTTAATTTTATTTTAATAATTCGCTTGTACGTAGAGGTCTTTAGCATTGGGGGAAAACCGGAGGACTCGGAGAAAACCCACGAGGTTGGAGTGTAGAGGAGAAAGAACAAAATATCTCGGGGCATTTCAATTACATGCAATAATATTAGAATTATTTCGAAAATTATTTGTGTTATATCATAAAGCATGTCATTGAGTCAGCTGGCGTGGTTTTGAATCCTCGATTGTACGTGACAAGGATTAGGGTCGCCTGTCCAACACTGGGGGGTTCCTACCTCTGCTAAAGACACCTACGCGCAATACATATGTAAGTCGCCAAATGACAGAGTTTGTGTTGAGTGGACGTTAAGCCCCATTTCTCTCTCTATAGTTCTGTAAACGTGCACGTAAACTAACATTTTGCAGGTGCTTCTATGAAAAGAATGTCTTTATCATCCAGGAACGACCTTAAATCTTACTTCATTCATTGATTCAAATTCTACCCTTTTCATGACAAATCCCAATAGATTTACTTTTGTTTTTTAGCGTCTGCAGCAACCCATAATATGCCTTACAAGGTAGAGACGTTGATCAAGAATGTTGCGACAACGGTTGGCGAGGGGCCCCACTGGGATCCAGTAACACAGACACTCCTGTATGTCGACCTTCAAGCAGGGAACCTTCACCGATATAATACCTTAACGAAGATAGATGACATGCGACATTATGGTAAGCTAATACAACAAAAAAACATAACATGCGCGTTACTACGGGAAGTTAACGCAACAAAAATATGGCAAACTACGGCAACAAAAATTTATATAAGATGGAGAGAGAGAAAGAGAGAGAGAGAGAGAGAGAGAGAGAGAGAGAGATGGGGTTTAACGTCCACCCGACACAAACGTTCACCAATATAATACCTTAACGAATATGGTAAGCAAATGCAACAACAATATATAACATGCGTTGCAATGGGAAGTTAACGCAACACAAATATTGCATAACACGGTAAGATAATATGGTAAGCTACTGCATCAAATAAAGCCTGCTATTCAGTCAACTGGTGTGGTTTTGAATCCCGGTTGTGCGTGACAAGGAGTAGAGTGGCCTGTTCAGCCTCGTGGGTTTTCTTCGGGTCCTCCAGTTTCCTCCCACTGCTATGCGCAAGCGAATTATTGAAATAAAATTAAACCATATGTTAGTCCCGAAATGACCTAGTTTGCGACGACTGTAGATTGAACGTTAAACTCTCTCCTCTCTCTCCCTCTTACTCTCCTTCTCTCTCTTTATCCCCCTCTCTCTCTTTCTTTATCTCTCTAGAGCCTCATAGATACCAATACACGAATAATTTTATACAAACATACGAATATACATAGACTAATTTAAGCCTTATAAGACATAGATTTCACTAACGTATGGATATACTACTTCTGAATTTTATAAACCTCGTTTGCTTGATAACGATACCTGTATGTGTATTAAAACGTAGCATGTTAATACAATTCAGAAGTAGTATATCCATACAAGTGTGTTTTTTTTATAGAATAATTTCTCTACAGATGTTCCTACAACTTTAATAGTACCACGGAAGAGTGGTGGGTACGTTATTGGCGATGGATTAAATTTATCCCATTTGGATTGGGAGAGTGGAGTCCGTACCGTCCTGGCTAGTGTTGATCAAGGAACGAGAAATAGATTCAATGATGGTAAATGTGACGCATCCGGACGTTTGTGGGCAGGTATTTATCAAAAGTTTATATTTCGTCTGCAGGTGACCTTATAAAACAGGTTTAACCTGTGAAGGCGACCTTATGAAATGGGTTTAACCTCTGCAAGCGACCTTATAAAATATATTTAACCTGTGCAGAAAAGTAGGACGATTTATTTAGACATTTTGTTTTATTTCATGCGCGGATTTATTTGATAATGAAATAACCTAACTTACATAATCAAAATGGGAGGTTCGGATGTTTCCGCGGTCCAAAATGGCCGCTTTATACATGATCTTATAATAGCGAGTTCATAACCTATTGTGCATAAGACATAGAAATACTTATGTTTTAAAATTCTCGCTTTAAGTAATTGCTTTACAATATAGATCTCCAGAGGAAGAGAACTGGACTAAACCGTATTATTCTACTTTCGTTTCGTTATAACAGGTACGATGGGATACATGGAGAAGCCTGTCTTTCCGGAAATGGAAGTCGCATCGCTTTACACCCTAGAAAAAGATCTGAAGGTTAATCGTCATCTCGATAAAATCACGATATCCAATGGTTTAGCTTGGACAAACAATAATACCAAGATGTTTTATGTTGATACCATGCCGAGAGAAATCTGGAGTTTTGATTTCGATCTTGAAACCGGCAGCATGAGTAAGTGTTCCCGGGTCCGAAGCCTACGGGGGTGGGGATATTGGAGGGCTTAGCGACCCAAAATTTGAAATAGCCCCCCCCCATCCAATATTTCGCCGACAATAATGAGTTCTTAGGAGCGTTCTTAGCCGGCCACATCCTCAACCAAAAAATCGAAATAGCCCCCCCCCCTCCTCCAATATTTTGCCACATCTTCAGCCCCTCCATAACATTCCGTAGTCCCACCAAATTTTATGAGCTGGCTACGGGCCCGAGTGTTCCGATATGAACACAAAGTCAATTCTTTTTACACTGACACGTTTTAATACATAACGTCTGACACCGTCACATACATGACTTTGGGATGTTATTGGGAGCCGCGTGAAAAAGTCCCAACAAAGCAAACGTGGTCTCTAATAAAAGGTTGAGTCCGTTGGGGCGGGGTCAACGGTCAAAGTCGGCCAATTAGACAAAAAGCAGTCAATATCTCAAAAACTATAAGTGAGTAAGACACTGACTTGGGATCCCTTGCGAACCCTTGTCAGCTACATTTCGCTAACTTCGGCTGTCCGGGCACATGTTCCTGTTAGAACACTGTATGGCGTAAACGCATCTTCACTGTAACCCAGTCTGTAGCAATTGGCGAATCTGGAGGACCCGGGGAAACCCGACAAGCTTGGAAAAGCTACCCTATCAATTCTTATCACATACAAGATGGGAATCGAAACCACGTCATTCATGACATACCTTATGGTCTAAAGCGCCACCACCACCCGAGTTTAATAATTAATAACGATGGGTAGTCAAATATTGCTGATTGTCTTTTTTAGCAAACAAACAAGTTTTGGTAAAATACCCAAAAGACACCATTAAGACTTTGGGTTACCCCGATGGTATGACGTCAGATGTGGATGACAAAATATGGTGTGCATTTTATGATGGAAGCTGCATAATACGTTATGATCCAGAAACTGGTAGGGTATTATTTTCTTACACATAAACTCATAGTTGGCATGGCAACTGACAGTGATAGTTATAATCTACAGTATCCTAAACAAAACAGACACAGTGAGGAATGGCGTTTAACGTCCACTCGACACAAACTATGTCATTTCCGTAAAAACATGCGGGTGGGAGACATGCAAATTTTACATTCAGTAGATTTCCAGATGTGTTGTTGCTGTTTGGTTATAAAATGGGAAAGCGAAAACAGTTCTGAATCGAATGTTGCGCTCCCTGGGCAGCATATGTTGGGACCCTTTCTAAGGTTTAAAGAGTTCAGCGGTAAAGGGAGGTAATCAGGCTTTACCTGTATCCTAGAGACCGGAAAATTAAATTATGTGGCGCTATGAGCAAATACTTTGTGGGAATAGCGCATTATAAGTACGCACATTATTATTATCTACCTTAAATGTTTACTAGTGTATATCGCTTAATATATGTTTAGGTGTTCGGTTGGGATGTGAGCGACAAAAATTCTCTTTACAGGTGGAATTCAATTATGTTCGGACCAAAATTCCCCTGAAGGGGACGTATACCAATATTCATTAGCCCAATAGGCGGTTACACGCCAGTTCATGCATTCGTTATTATTTTTTTCCAACCAGACCATAAAACGTTACGATACATTTTATTTGCAGGCCAAGAGATTTCCCGAATCAATTTTCCCACAAGCCAAATCACTTCCTGTTGTTGGGGTGGCAAGAACTTTGATGAGTTATACGTCACATCCGGTCACGTGAATATTACTGATGATCAGGCCGGATCAGTATTTAGAGTTACCGGTCTTGGTACTAGAGGACGACCTGCCGACATGTTCTTGGGTTAAATGATTTGAATACAAGAATGGGTTAATTGAATTCGGTGTATTTATCAATTTACATATTTAAATGAGTATTCTACGATTTATTTTATTTTATTTTTTACATAATTTAGATGTAAATATTTTTACATAGTATATGTATTATATATCTGTATATCGTCAATAAACTTAGGTTTTTTTTATTTTTAGAGGGTTTTAAACAATGAATAAGAATAACCCGGGGTTTGAACTCTGGGGTGCGCCCGACTTTAAGACAACATTAGGCAAAGTACACATATTAAATTGAACGCGTTGCTCGCGGTTTGTCAAGAAGTCATTTATCTATGTTTTGTACTCGTCATGAGTGCCATTACTAGTTAATCACCGGTTGAACGTGGCAAGGAGTCGCCTATCCAACCTTGTGGGTTTTCTCCGGGTACTTCGGTTTCCTCCCGCTATTGAAGACCCCCCTACGCGCAAGCGAATTATTAAAATAAAAATAAACCATAATGTTAGTCCCAAAATGACCTAGTTTGTGTCGAGTGGACGTTAAACCCATCCCCCCCCCTCCCCCGACGGGGTCCTTGATTGATAACAATTAAGAAGTGCGTTGTCATGAAAGGTCTACCATAGAGTCGACTGACGTGATTTTGTTTCCCGTTTGACGGTGACATGGAGTAGGGTGCGTGGTCCAACCTTGGGTGCTTCCTCTGGGTCACCCGGTTACCTCGCACTGCCAAAGGCCACAACTCACCAGCGAATTATTGAAAGACAATTGAACCATATGTTAGTCCCAAAATGACCGGGTTTGTGTTGAGTAGTCGTTAAACCCCATTTACTTGGAAAACACAGAAATGATTTGTTAAATAATAAACACAGAGGTTCATCCTAACGGGGGAGGGGGGGTCGCCCATGGCCTAGTGGTCTAGAGTGTCGCGCTTCGATCTCTAGCTGGCCAGCCACCCAGGCCGTATCTAGACACCATTAACCGGGGGTCATTTCCTTTCGGTAGGGGGCGAACTAGCTTAGATAAGTACAAAATATGGTTAATAATGGTTCTGAGCGGGGGGGGGGGGCATGCCCCCCGCCCCCCCCCCCCTGTAGATACGGGCCCGCGGCCAGCTCTGTTGACATAGTGGAAACTTAAGGCCTGTGTACACTACCAACATTTCTCCAACATTCCTTGTTGCAACGCCGTGCTGGAAAAATGTTGCCAAGTGTATACAGAGAAAATAATGTTGTAAAAATGTTGGAGAATTGTTGGAAATTTGTTGCAAAAAGAATTGTCAGGTCAATTTTTTGTTGCAAGTTTTTGGTCGTGTTGTAAAAATGTTTTCCAACATTCTTACAACATCTAATTGATCATGTGATCTACCTGAAGTCATGTGACGAGCCCTTGATGGACAAAATGGCAGCCTCCTTTGAGATGGAACGGGAAGAACAGGAAGGGTTTTGAACCCAAGAAAGAACAGATAAACTGTGGCAGAATCAGCCAAAACACATGTGCCCTCTTTGAATTCATCCATGATTTTCCCACCAGAAAATAATTTCCCGCTCTGTTTTTACAACAAACTTCCAACATATTCCCAACATATTTGCAACAAATTTCCAACACTTATAACAGTGTACACAGGGCATGTTGTAAAAATGTTGTAGAAATGTTGCCAATGTACACGCTGCTTTACGCTTTCATAAATTGTCATATTCGGAACCAAAGAAGGCTTTTCCGATGTGCGTTGCATGTCCCTCTTAGTGGATTCGTGTTGTGCCGACAATTTTATAAATGGGAGGGCAGGAACTGGTCGCGAACCGCTTCTCATCTTGTTCTTGTTCTTTCTTGGGGCAACGCTCTTCGAAAAAGCTTAAGGATACATTTTTTTCAAATCCATGGAGTTTAGATGGCCGAATGTTTAGCACGAGCGTGCTGTATCATAAAGTCAACTGGTGTGGTTCCGCCTGTCAAACCTAGTGTGTTTTCTCCGGGTCCTTCCTTTTCCTCCCACTGCTAAAGACCCCTACACGCAAGCGCATTATTGAAATAAAATAAAACAATATGTTAATCCCGAACTGACCTAGTTTGTGTCGAGTGGACGTTAAACCCCATTTATCTCTCTCTCTCTCTATTCAAGTCCGATTGACATGGAAATTGACATAATTGTGCCAATCAGCGTTTAAGAAATCTTATATATTTGTATGTACCTGAACGAAGGGGAAATAGCTCTGTGATCAATTTCCTCAAACGAAGGGGAACTAACTCTGTAAACCATTTTCTCACTGACCATGGTGAGTTACTGGTTCACGCTCTCGTTACTTGATTTAAATTTGCAATAGGCTACTCAACCCCCATACTCCTCGCAGTGTTCCATTTGATTAGAGATAATCCCAGAGAGGGATTTCTCGGACCATTGCTTCGGGGATATGCCTAACCCCTATTTGAATGATTAATTGTTTCCCTGGTTTCCTGATGGCTAAGTGGATAAGGCGCTGGCTCGCTAGGCTGGAGGTCGGGTGTTCGATCCCTGCATTGGCCGAGAAAGTTCATCTCGATTTTCCAACGTGATTTCCCCTTGTCAGTGATGCAGAATGAGGGCCTGGCAAGGACAGCTGCCTAGTCGTTCGGATGGGACGAAAACCCGAGGTCCCGAGTACACATTGGAGTGCACGTAAAAGATCCCTTGGCAGTTAGAATTCGATATAAGAGTAGGCCGTAGCGCCGCTGCCTGGGCAAAATTTCCCTCATAGCACACTGTATGGCGTATGCCCGTCTTCAATTAGCGCAGGTTAAGTGCATAACAGTAGGACGTTAAACCCCATTTCATTCATTCATTCATTCCATGTTTCGGGCATGTATGATTTTATCAGTGATTGTGCAATTCGTACCTCGGGCGTTGATTTATAGAGGAGTTATGGATTTCAGTGCGTCTCGGTGGCTGGCTAACAAGTAGGTTGGTTTAAACCGGCGGGAGAATACTACCCAATACCACCCCAACACTACCTCAATATCACCACACACTACCCAATACCACCACATACTTACTACCCAACACTACCCAATACCACCCCAACACCACCTCAATATCACCACATACTACCCCAATACCACCTCAAAATCACCACATACTACTCAATACTACGCAATACCACCTCAATATCACCACATACTACCCAATACTACCCAATACCACCTCAATATCACCACATACTACTCAATACTACCCAATACTACCCAATACTACCCAATATCACCACATACTACCCAACACTACCCAATACCACAACATGCTACCTAATACCACCCAAACACCACCCCACTATCACCACATACTACCCCAATACCACCTCAATATCACCACATACTACACAATACCACCATATACTACCCAATACCACCTCAATACTACCCAATACTACCCAATACCACCCCAATACTACCCAATACCACCTCAATATCACCACATACTACACAATACCACCATATACTACCCAATACCACCTCAATATCACCACATACTACTCAATACTACCCAATACTACCCAATACTACCCAATATCACCACATACTACCCAATAATACCCAATACCACCACATACTACCCAATACAACCTCAATATCACCACATACTACCCAACACTACCCAATTCCACCCCAATATCACCACATACTACCCAATACTACCCAATACTACCCAATACCACCCAACACCACCTCGATATCACCACATGCTACCCAATACTACCGAAAACCACCTCAATATCACCACATACTACTCAATACTACCCAATACTACCCAATATCACCACATACTACCCAACACTACCCAATACCACCCCAATACTACCCAATACCACCTCGATATCACCACATACTACCCAATACCACCCAATTCCACCCCAATATCACCACATACTACCCAATACTACCCAATACCACCCAATACTACCCAATACTACCCAATATCACCCAATACTACCCAATACCACCTCAAAACCACCTCAATACACCTCAATATCACCACATTCTACCCAATACTACCCAATACTACCTCAATATCACCACATACTACCCAATACCACCCAAAACCACCCCAATACCACCTCAATACCACCACATACTACCCAATACTACCCCAATACCACCTCAATACCACCACATTCTACCCAATACCACCCCAATACTACCTCAATATCACCACATACTACCCAATACCACCCAAAACCACCCCAATACCACCTCAATACCACCACATACTACCCAATACTACCCAATACTACCCCAAAATTTAAAACAAATTAAAGGATTTTAGTTATGGTAAAAATGATCAAATAATTAATTTCTTTTTAAAAAAATACAGTATTTTAGCTAAATATTTTTACAAAAATGTTCCAGTTATGGTACAATTAAACAGATAATTAATTTCTTTTTAAAAAAATACAGTATTTAAGATAAGTTATTTTAAAAAAATAGTGTTTTAGTTATGGTACAACTAAATAGATAAATCAATTTTTGAAAACATTAAAGTATATTAGTTATAGTACGAATGAGTAGATAGGGTTAGTTTTGCTTGTTTTAAATGGGGGGATGGCCTAGTGGTCTAGAGTGTCGCGCTTCGACCTTAGCTGGCCAGTCACCTCTGGCTTGCGGCTGTGGTTTCGAGCCCGGGCGTGAGTGTATGTAGCATGGAGATAGGGGCGCCTTCTCAACCTTGTGGGTTTCCTCCGGGCACTCCGGTTTCCTCCCACGACTAAAGACCCTTACGCGCAAGCGAATTATTGAAATAAATTAAAACCATATGTTAGTCCCGAAATGACCTAGTTGTGTTGAGTGGACGTTAAACCCCGTCTCTCTCTCTCTCTCTTTGTTTTAAATGCAGTATTATATACGGTTGCGTATAGGGGTCATGCGAAATTTTTGTAGAAGAACTTGAGATCATACGAGCCTGTGATTCTTTCTCGAAATCCCGTGATCACCTGGCAAGATATCAATTAAATCTTCTCGAAATCCCCTGATAATTTTCCTGAGATATTGACACCCTGTGTAAATATTCTCGAGAATTCGAGTTAATGTTCTCTTCTGGCGAGGTTTCCCGAAGCGGTGTGCCCCCACTGTGCCAACTTTTGAAAAATTAGGGATTAAGTCCAATCAAGAATTAAATGGATTAGTGTATTAAACGGGTTGATAGTGGAAAAAATATAGATATTACTGGATAAAGTTTTATTTTTTATTTTTCTCTGTTTGATATATAATACATCACATTTTACAATTCAATAAAAAAAACTATAACATCCAAAATAATGGGATAAACATGGTTACAACAAGATAAACACTAAATTGGTTAAAATCAAAATAACTTTAAAGGAGCTAAATCGCTAACATTTCGGACCTAACAATTGACCTTAATGGGTCGCAACGCATATAATAATATAATCTGATTGTATATAAACTGATTTACATTAAATTGTTTCCGTTTTGACTCTAATTTCAAATCAGTTATGTCCAGCGAAATACGGTAGGAGTCTTAACCAAAAAGGAAATTATAGTGTCTGGTTATTCCAGTCTTTTGCGCATGCCCACCAGATAAGATATGGCCTCATAGTTTAACAGGAGCTATTGAATATGTCTAGCCTCGTTCCTTCTTGTCACTTGTTACAAGTGACACTGAAACGCTCTGTGGTACACGATTCGTGTACCAATGGTAAACTGTTTATCTTGTTTTAAATATTGGATATCAGAGGCCTACCGTTTCCAGGTAAAATCACAACATCAATGTTGATTTAAATTGACCAATAATTCGTGTTTTCCATGTCGAAGATTTTCGAGGATTTTGAGTTACGGACTTGGGACCTTTAAAAGACAGTGTAATGTGTGCTGACATATTATTCATATTATATTCAAAGTATAATCATGTTGTTATAAAATTCATCAATTTAACTATAAGAGTAATAATAATAATGATAATAATAATAAAAATCGCGTCATTTTACAAAGGTAGCAAATTAGGCCTGAGGCCTTTTTCCAATTTGGCTCTTGGCACAGAACTGCGAATGATTTGGGTCATTACTGCAGGAAGAAACCGAAGAACTCGGACGGGAGACCGAATATCCCTCTCATTTACAACGATAAAGTTCTTGCCCGGAGCTGGGATTGAACCCTCGTTGCATTGGTGAGAAGCCGCCTCTCTATCGCCACGGCTTTCCGACCAGCTTCATCTCACCAATTAGAAGACTGAATATTCAGTCACGTCCAGTTTACTTCTGTAAATGCAGGTACGCTGCAGTTCACATATCAGGAGATATGTGCTGATGGGGTGTTCTCATCCAGCTCAAAATATTAATTAAGGGGATTAAGGGTTTAGGGCTGGGGGATTATGGGTGTCTTCCCATAACGCCGGTTTATTCCCGGGAAGGCGCAGTTAGTGACCGTAACGGATTAAAAAGGGTCGTTTTCGACGCCTTAACGGGAATCCAGCCCCTAAGGATTAAAATGGATTAAAAAACGTAACAATGGTGTTATAGAGTGTTATGATAAGAATTTACTCTTTCATAATCCCCACTATAACTAAATAACCAACATTATAGCATCAGTCGTGGTATAAGAAATAAAAACATAACTATAGTATAACAAAAATTCATTTAATTTCTTCAAATAGTATAACAAAAATTCATTTAATTTCTTCAAAAACAAATAAAAAACATATATAGTATAACAAAAATTCATTTAATTTCTTCAAAAACAAATAAAAAACATAACTATACTATAACATTAAATTATTTAGTCAAATAAATAAAAAAACATAACTATACTATAACAAAAATTAATTTCGTCAAATAAATAAAAAACACAATTATACTATAACAAAAATTAATTTCACCAAATAAATAAAATACATAATTATACTATAACAAAAACTTAAGAAATAAAAACAACTAAAATCAGTTCAATTTCGCCAAATGAGATACCCTGTCTAAATACTTAACTAACGTCAATTCATCAACCTCGTAACTTCTTTTCAATTCCTGGACCTTGTTTTGAAGTTGGGCATATTTGTGTCTTTTCTTTGATGGTTCCTGTCCGCCAGCATATTGCACTATTCTTATTTCATTAATATTTTGCTCCTGTTGTAAAAATGCTATCAATTCAAAAACATTCGGATGGGCATTTCCGACCAGCTTTTTGACCCTCGAATGCCATCCTTCCAGAGTGTTGTTGGTCCTGTGTTCCTCTGTATTGTAATGGTACCACTGGTAAGTTGAAAATTCTCCCTCGAACCATTGATTTGTAAAATAATCAGCCAATTCTGTTATTTTTGGATTAGGTGGCATTTCTGCTACAATGTGAAGAAATGCATCTTCAACCTGCAACTTCAACCTGCAAGTAAAATAGACTTGGTAAATTAATTTGATAACAAAGTGTTCAAAACGTTCCACGTCTGATCAAATAAGAGAAATCGAGGGCATATGCAACAAGACATAATAAAATACACCTACCCGTTCAACTGGCACCAACGGTAGAGCTGCAAATCTCCGTACTACCTTCTGTATTTCTTGGTCGTCTCTATATTGTACTTGTAGACCTGCATTTTGTGTTCGTCTCCAAATACACTGGGTAAAATGAAAAAAAAAACAGCATTTCCATTCCGTATTTGGGAATATTTCGAACACTGTTTGTTTTGCTGCCAATTCAAAATCCATCTGAAATATAATATGGTAAGGGAAAAAGCCAATTACAAAAACTGAGAGACCGTGAGAGAAAATTCGTTATTATAATCATAATAAAAAAAATATTTTGATGAATGAAGAATAACCCTTGGGTGAATTGATGATATTCGTCATTAGTTGCCAATTGGTGAATAAAATTCCGAGTGAACATAAATTCAAAATATCTTTAACACCGTTAATTGGGTCCTAATAACAACATGTCTCTCTTCAAACGAAAGCCGACAAGTCGATATCTGCGCCTTCCCGGGAAGGATTAATTTTGGTTACGCTCTGTAACTGCGCCTTCCCGGGAATACACCATAACGCCGACTCACAAGAGTTTGGAAAGTCGACCGCGGCATTCTTTGATGGGTTAAAAACGGATTAAAGGCGTTAATGAGGTGGGGACAAGTCATTATTAATATAGTTCACTTAAATTCAACTCACTCATTAATTTATAAAATAATATACGACAGTTCAACAAGAAGCTGACAAGTGATCGAAATTCAGTTCATTGTGATTATTTCTCAAAATAAGTATAAATACGTAAACAATCCCAAGACATTTCATATACGTTTCTTTGTACGATGGCTAATGCACAGTTACAATCTAAGTTTCTTCCTACAACAAGAGGTGGCTGTTACCTGTGTGTTGCTGGGTAAATATAGCTATATTGTAAATATTGTAAATATAGCTAATTTATATGTATCTTCCTTTTATTTGCAGATTGATGACGCATTGATCCAAATAATGGCTGAGGTACCAGATAATGAGAAATTTCAACAACTGGCCGACTATATGGTTACCCAATGGTTAGACGGTCAATTTACTCAAGTACAATGGAACCACAATCAAACCACGCGAATAACCAACAATTCTGTAGAGGGGTGGCACGGGCGTCTAAAAAAATAATTGGAAAAGCTCATCCAAATATTTTTTGAAGTGATGGCATTTTTGAAAGAAGAGCAAACGACGACCGAGATTCAGGTGTTGCAGTATTCGAGTGGCCAGCGTCAACCACCTAAATTGAAAATATACACAGATATCAACAGAAAGATCGAAGATGCAAAACATAGATATGAAGAAGGAGGATTGAATTTGTTAGAATTTTTTGACTATGTTGGACATTTTATGCGTGCCAAAAGTTAAATTATTTGTAATGTTATGTCTTAAAGGTTGTTATAAATTTTAAAAAAATAAATGCTCCCAAAATTATCGGCTTAATTAGTTTTATCCCCCAGCTTGGGTCTATTGTTCTTGGCCAGTCGATCCCTTAACACCGACCCAAAATTTCCCCCTAAAACTCGGTGAGTCGGCGTTATGGGAATAAACCACATGATTATTTAAGTTTTAAGCTGGGTGAGAATGAACCGTGCTGATAACTGGCCACGATAATTAATCCCTTGTTAATCTTTCGATTGTTGCCTCGGTAACGCTTGATAATCTTCTATTGTTCCTCGCCTGTGAAACTAATTTTTATTAGAAAAGTTGGCAACAGCGTCTAGTCGTTCGAATGGGACAAAAATCCAGGTCCCGTGTACACTCGAACGTGCACGTAAAAGAACCATCCGTAGATGCAATTCGAAATACGACTAGATAGGCCGTTTATCAAGACAAAATGTTTCCCATAACACACTTCATTGCGCATGCTTGTGTTTGTTAACAACAAAACACATACTTATGGAAAACAGCTACTAGTGTATTTTAAGGCGACGTTTCGTAGAGTATATTCTCTGCGTTATCAAGCTAATACAGTAAAACAGGTATGAGGCAAATATATATAGACAAAATACAACAACAAAACCGAAGCCATACTTAACAACACATGATCAAAGGCCTACACCAACACATATTAAGAATATACAATGAGCAGATAGAGAGTTAATTAACTTATAGTCCATAGCCAGTGAGGATGTCTTAACAATTAGAATGGAAACCATACCTAACAACAATTAGATCAAAGGTGATTAAAATAGTTTAAAGACAATAACAAAAGGCAATAGTGTATACACAACAGAATAGCTAACATGATCACACTAACACTAATTTATGATAGAAGGATAATTGGGTATGCAATAGAGAGTATATATTTAATAAATAACAACAAAGAAACAAAAATAAAAAGCTTATAACCATGAATTTAGCAGAGTAGTTAAATACGAAAAATAGTCAAAGGATGAACCACAGCACGAAAATACACTATTAAGGAGAGTTTAAAGTATACTGTTGTTTTCAATTAATTATTTAAGTAGTCCAAGGATGAAACACAACACCAAAATACACTTATTAAGGAGAGTTTTAAGTATGCTGTTGTTTAATTAATTATTTAAATAGTCCAAGGATGAAACACAGCACGATTATACACTCATAAGGTCCTAAGGAGAGTTTAATATGCTCTTATTTAATTAATTGGTCATACGCGTTAGGCAAGAATATCCCTGTATCACGGTTAAGATCTGGACTGTTCCTTCTGATTTGTATTGCCTCCATTATTTTCCGTGTCTTTTCTATTGGGAGATTCGATGCCAAGGTTTCATATGACTTGATTTTGTGTCCAGGGTTAGTCTGTAGATGTTGTGCAACTGCTGAGTTAGTGATGGATGACTTGGACTTGTGCTGACTTATTCTTTTATCTAGGGGTTGTCGCGTTTCACCGATATAGATACTGTCACATGTGCAGGCAACTTTATAGACACACTGTTTCTGGGCAGGGGGCTTAATTGTGTTTGTTGTTCCGGTTGGTGTAGTAAAGTAGGATGTTAAATCTTGTGTCAGTTTATTTGTTATGTTATTCAACCCTCGGGCATTAACGGGTATATCTTAATAAAGTCATTAGTAGTGGTGTTATTGTTTATTAACGGTTTAACATTATATAATAAAATAATATTTTTGACAGGTTGATTTAATTAAATTATTTACAGTTTATGGATTGAAAGTTGGTAAAAACATACAATTCAGATCAAGTTGTTTTTTTTGGGGGGGGGGGGGGCAAATATGTTTTCGGGAGGGCAAACTAGCATGGGCATCTGCATAATTTTTTTCGCAGCTTCTAGTATTTGCAGTAAAGTACTTGTATATTAAAAACTTAATTTAAAACACACTTATGAAACCGCTGTCGTGAGAAGAGAGGGCGGGTCATCTTCTCCCTTTGTCAAAATAAATAAAAAACATGTTAAAACAGTAGGTCCAGTTGACAAATGTTTAGCGCTATCAGTGCGGGTAAAAAAAAAACTTTGAGGGGGGGGGGGGGAGAATCCGCTTGCGTTATGTCGAAAAGCAAGGTGGCTCGCAGTAAAAACCACATAGCTGGACCCGTGGATTATTCAAATATTAAAAACTATTTGTCTATTAGGTTCCGGGGGTCACGTGGCTAAGTTGGTAAGGTGCTGGCTTGCTAGCCTGGAGGTTGTGTGTTCGATTGGCCGAGAAAGTTCATATGGATTTTCGGGCGTGGTTTCTCCTTGTCAGTGATGCAGATAGGGGGCCTTGACAGGGACAGCTGCCTAGTCGTTCGGATGGGACGAAAAACCGAGGTCCCATGTACACATTGGCGTGCACGTAAATGATCTCTTGGCCAGGGGCGCAGATCGCCAAAAAATAGTGGTGGGAACAGTCCATGGGCCGTCCAGAAAGAAGACAAATGGAAAGGAAACGGGCAGAGTGGATATGAGTGTTCTGTTCTTTAGTTTTAAATATTTTAATCGACAAAAAACAATCAATAAAGTGTTTAATTTTTAAAAAATTGCTCTCTGAACTATTTTGTTATTGGTAAAACCTCCCAAAATTCACCGAGAATGCATATTTAGACACCATTTTGTAACAAACATTCAAAAAACTGTAAAAGGTCCAACCATCCCCAGCAATATGACATCATCGTTTGACACGATTTGTGGAATAGGTGTAGCCTCTTTCTTGATGTCCCTTGTTACAAATGGGGCTGAAACGCATTATGCTACACGATTCATGTACCAATCGTAAAATGTTTATTTTGTCGGATAATCTAATACTCGTAGTCTCTTGTCAAATGATGAATGTTTCAATAGTCCACGCCCATTCTATTTGCAGCATTATATTCGACAGTAGCTGACAATGTATAAAATTCTCGCTAGACAATTATGAACAAGTTCCCCACAAATGTTAAGGATATGCCCGGATGATGATGGGGTTCCAAAATACCCCTTGTATACGCAGAAGGGTTAAATATTTAATTGAAGAAACAAACAGCACTGAAAGGGTGATGACGGTTCTATATTCTTATAACATTATACCAGTTAGAGAAAGATAGTAACAGTCAATTTACCTTTAGTGAAAAAAGTTGGTCTTGTTTGTGATTTGGGGGGTTGGGATGGCCTAGTGGTCTAGAGTGCCGCGCTTCGACCTCTAATTGGCCGGTCACCTCTGGCTTGCTGCTGTGGTTTCGAGCCCTAGTTGAGCGTATGTGACATGGAAATAGGGGCACCTTCTCAACCTCGTTGGTTTCCTCCGGGCACTCAGGTTTCCTCCCACTGCTAAAGGCCCATACGCGCAAAATGACCTAGTTTGTGTCGAGTCGACGTTAAACCCCATTTCCTTCCCTTCCTGTGTGTGATTTGGCCCATTGGGACAAATGGCGTGATTTCTATTCCCCGGTTGTACGTGTCCAACCTCGTTAGGTTTATCCGGGTCCTTCGGGTTTCCCCCACTGTTAAAGACCCTTACGTGCAAGCGAATTATGAAAATGAAATTGAACCATGTGTCAGTCCAGAAATGACCCAGTTTGTGTCGAGTGGACGCCATACCCCGTTGTTTTTATCTCTCTTACTGATAAACCACATATTCAATTCATGTGGAAATATATGATAGATTTAATAAGTTCATTAGTATCAAGATTTGTTAAGGAACCATTCGTGCTACAATCGCAATAGTCGAGTAATTGTGGTGATCCCCACAATATTACCGTGAATAGATGGACTTTCGATATTCAATATTTAAGGCAATTGAACATTTTAAATTGGCACCCGATTCGTATGCCAGAATGTATAAGACCAATCTTTTAAAATAACTTTTAATTAGCTAATTAGTCTGTGATTTATTTACATGCTCATTTTTATTATTTTATTTGTTTGTAAATTTATAGTTTAATTGGCTGTCACTTTATATTTCATTTTATATGTCATATTATCATTTTATAATTTATTCGACTTGTTGCAGTTATTGTAAAACGCTACAATATGTATGTATCCTCGCCTATCAACATAAATATCAATAAAAAAACAAAATTTAACGTGAAGAGAAAATCAATTAAAATTACGAGAGCCGTTTCAATATACATGAATAAATCAATTTATCGTGAAAAGAAAACTGCTTTAACGATAACATTAAACTAAAATTGATTTAAAAGATACGAAAAGTTGCAATATACAATTTGACGTGATGAAAAATTAATTTGCCATGACAATAAAATTGATAAGAACATTAAAATAAAACTGAGTTTAAAATACTGTGTAATACTGATAAGAAAATGAGAGAGAGAGAGGGACAGAGAGAGAGAGAGAGAGAGGGGGGGGGGGTGACGCCAAGTCAACACAAACTAGAGTTTTAAAATTTCATTTCAGGAGCCCACATCCAATTCATTTTCACCAGTCGTAGATTAAGCGGGGTGTTACCAAGGTAACGACAAAAGGTGCCAATGTTACAGGGTCCTAAACATTATAGTTATGTTGTACCAACTAAATCGAACAATCATACTGACAGACATTAGCCAAAATATGTCCGTTTTTCACTGTTGGTGCAAGGGCCCATGACCAATGCAGACTTAGCCAGTTTCCACTAGAAGCCTAGACCAATCACCAAGTGGAACTTCACACAGAAGGTTGCGGGATAGCCCAGGCTCCACCCTCGCGCCGCTAGATCGATTACCATGAAACTTTCGTCTTTTGACATGAACCGCGGGACCCTGGGCCTTGGCCCACCAGACCCATGCCTCAGCTTGGCACTGAGTATTCACCTACATAGAATATGTTTAGCCTTGTTCATCGAATGGTTTCATACAAAAGCATTCTGGCATACGAATCGGGTGCCAATTTAAAATGTTCAATTGCCTTAAATATTGAATATCGAAAGTCCATCTATTCACGGTAATATAGGAACTGCAATGTTGATGATTTGAATTAACCAATAAGTCATGTTTTCGATGTCAACAACATTTAATTATGGCCTACCAGCTGTATCACTTTCATTTCAAATTGTTTATTAGAATTTTCGATTAAACATAAATTAAATGTTCTTGTAGCTGTAAAAAGCTAGATTAATATACCAATTGTTCATTTGTAACACATTTAACACCATATCTCTCCACGCGAATTGGCAATTAATTGTTTATTGAATAAAACAGAAACATTTTGTATACCTGTAAAATAATATACCAATTGTTTATATTAAAAGATAAAGTCCACCGTGTAATACGGAAATTGGCAACACATTTTAGTCCTTCAATATCCAGCGTATCAGATATGCAAACCTACATGATATACATATTAATATAATCCCTACGGAATATTTTAATTATTTACTGTTATAATCACATATTCCCTGTTAAATGAAAATCGGCCACCAGTGCAGCTGTACAACTTTATGGACCCTGGCCTCAAGTGCCTGGGACCAACACTTTCTGAAATGTCAATAAAAGCCCTGGAATCATTTCAATTTAAAGAAAATAAACAGTAAGCAAAACATCGGAAATAAGTGGTGGGGACACAGTATATCGAGGGCTGAAAGCCAGAAGTGTCTATCTCCAAAATTGCCAAAAATTAGTTAAATACACCAAACAGTTCGAAATTTCGTGAAGTTTCTCAGCAAAAATTATCCAAGCCCTATCTTTATAAACAATGGCGCAACAAAGAAGTCATTATATTGTTAAGTGCAGAGCTACTTATTTTTTTTCGAAGCAAAAAAACGTATCTCCAGATAGAGAGTTCTTGCTGTCATTGAATTTTGCTCAATGATGTGTATTTACATATGGAACTTAATGCAAGATATGTATATATCCCACTTGTACAGTTCTTGCTGATAAAACACTGCCGAAACTGCCTTGTTAATGTTGACATCCCATATTGGGTGAATTTATATCAACCAGAAGTGTCTATAATCCATTATTATGAAATAAATTGAAAACTACTGCAATAAGCCTATTGACCATTCGGCATTTGTTTTCAGCTATTAATACACAGGTAATTACCAAAAATCATCTAAATTCAACAATTACCTGATTTTTAAAATTCAGTCAAACTTTAAATCTTCATTTTCTCAAAACGTCAATTTTGGAGATAGGCAGTTCTGGCTTTCAGCCCTCAATAAAAACATTGGTTTGGACGCGCCCATGTCGGAATTAGCCCTTTAAAAGTTAAAAGTCCTACAATACAGTTCACAGCGTCGTTCGTTTGTTTCTGGGGTTTAACGTCCACTTCCACCGGAGATGATATCAATTAAAAGTTAAAGGCATTTCATTAGGGGTTTTCTTGTGCAGGACTCTCCCCAGATACACGTTACCTAAAAAGAGAAAGAAGGGCCAGTTAGATAGCCTAGTGGTCTAGAGCGCCGCGCTTCGTCCTCTAGCTGGCCGGTCACCTCTGGCTTGCGGCTGTGGTTTCGAGCCCTAGTGTGAGCGTATGTGACATGGAGATAGGTGCGCCTTCTCAACCTCGTGGGTTTCCACCGGGCACTCCGGTTTCCTCCCACTGCTAAAGACCCCTACGTGCAAACGAATTATTGAAATAAAAATTAAAACCATACGTTAGTCTCAAAATGACCTAGTTTGTGTTGAGTGGACGTTAAACCCCATTTCTCTCTCCCCCCCCTCTCTCTCCCTCCCCCCCTCCCTCCCTCTCTCTCTCTCTCTCTCTCTCTCTCTCTCTCTCTCTCTCTCTCTCATTTCGTATGTAATTCAACCATCAGGCATTAAAGGATATATCTAAATAGAACTATTGAAATAAAAATTAAAACCATACGTTAGTCCCAAAATGACCTAGTTTGTGTTGAGTGGACGTTAAACCCCATTTCTCTCTTCCCCCCTCTCTCTCCCTCCCTCTCTCTCTCTCTCTCTCACCCCCCTCTCTCATTTCGTATGTAATTCAACCCTCAGGCATTAAAGGCTACATCTTAATAGAGTCATTAGTGATCTACAACAGTATTTGAATGGTGGGGGTTAATTAATGATCTTAAAGGGACAATAACACTCTTGCTGGCTTGACAGGTTCCGAAAAAAATAATTAGCCTAAATCTAACTACTATATGTTTAAGTGTCCTCCCTGTTGTGCAAATTATCCATTATAATCTATCTTACTTGTCCAGAGGTTTCGAAAATATGTTTAAATCCATGTTGCATTTGAAAGTGCTTACGTAAGGCTTTTCAAACCATGTTACGGCATGTAGTTGAATTTTTTCAATTTTAAAAATTAGGTGTGTAAAGATGAAATTTGTATCATTTTTTAATTGGAATATTGTACAATAGTACAAATTTATGACCAGACTAAAGATTGGGACATATTATTCAGTTACAACGAGAGTGGTATTGGGGCTTTAAGGCTTAAAACGTGTTGCGATTACTTCAACTAATAAGGTAATTATGAACACGGGATTATGGTCACATTGGCTAATTAAAAATTACTTGATCACGTGATTGCAACTTTTTTATAATTATAGTGTTCGTCGTTCGTTTCTAGGGTTTAACGTCCACTTCCACCTAGGGTGATATCGTAGACAAGTTATAGCGTGAAAGAAAGGAGCCTTTATTTTTCAGTAATCAGAAAGCAATACTTTCCACCATTGTATGGGATTTTGTAGTTTTGTGGCTCTTCATATAACAAGCTTACAATAGTAGCATAATATTACTTACCGGTACTTTCCATTGATATCTCTGTTGTTGGGTGAAGCGGACGTTAAACAACAAAGAGACAGATCGTACCCTGTCTATCTCTCGGATATTTTTAGAAATAAGGTAAGTCCTAGTTTAATTATTATTGGGAGGTTGGATGGCCGAATGGTTTGAACGTGCGCGCTGTATCATAAAGCCTGTCATTGAGTCAACTGGCGTGGTTTCGAATCCCCAGTTGTATGTGGCAAGGAGGAGGGTCGCCTGTCCAACCTCGTAGGTTTTCCCCGGGTCCTCCGGTTTCTTCCAACTACTAAAGACCCCTACACGCAAGCGAATTATTGAAACCACATTAAACCATATGTTAGTCCAGAAATAACCTAGTTTGTGTCGAGTGGACGTTTAACCCCTTTTCTCTCTTTTTCTCTCTCTTTAAATTATTATTATAAAGTTAATCAATTTGCAGCTATAATGTTTAATGGCGTATCCAGCTTAGTGATGCGCATCATTTGATGCCCAATGTTGCGTAATACTTTATCTACCCAATAATTATAACATATCTACAAGCAATGATGCCAATATTACAATGTTAGTCTTTGAAACAAAGATTTAATTTAAATGGGTTTTATTTGAAATTTCTTTAGAATATAACTTTCGAGCATATGGTATCAAAGCTTTATTTCTAACTAATAGCCTGGAAATAGCCAATTATCACCTTTGAAGAAATGGTGCCAGTATTACAATGTTAGTCTTTGAAACAAAGATTTAATTTAAATGGGTTTTATTTGAAATTTCTTTAGAATATAACTTTCGAGCATATGGTATCAAAGCTTTATTTCTAACTAATAGCCTAGAAATAGCCAATTATCACCTTTGATTTTGAAGAATTCTATTACTTTTTTAAGAATTTTAAATTTTATAATCCTATGAATATATTTAGTTGATAATGGAAGTGGTTTCGCCTCGAAAAAAAAATAATTTGTACTTTTTTTATGACCCCGAGGGGGAATATCTTTGTAAGTATGAAGCCTTTTTTGACGTTTTTTTTCCAAAGGACATTACAACAACGTCATTGTGAAACCCTATCCTTCTTCTTCTTCTGATGAGGGCGTTGTGGTGGTTTAGTGGGAAAAGAATGAATGAATGAATGAAATGGGTTTTAACGTCCTACGCTTAAGCACCTAACCTGGACTAATTGAAGACGGGCATGCGCCATACAGTGTGCTATGAGGGAAATTTTGCCCATGAATTCCAACTGCCAAGGGTTCTTTTACGTGCACGCCAATATGTACACGGGACCTCGGTTTTTCGTCCCATCCTAACGACTAGGTAGCTGCCCTTGTCAGGCCCTCCTTCTGCATCACTGACAAGGGGAAATCAAGCTGGAAAATCGAGATGAACTTTCTCAGCCAATGCAGGGATCGAACATCCGACCTCCAGGCTAGCGAACCAGCGCCTTATCCACTTAGCCACCGTGATCCCAGTGGGACAAGAGCTAGCAGTGATTCAAAGCGTTCGGGCGCGGTGAAATGAAATTAAATGGGTTTAACATCCTATTGATCTGCTCTGACTGGTCTAACGTAGACGGACATACGCCGTACAGTGAGTGTGCTTTGATTGAAATTTCGCCCGGGCAGAGGCTTCTCTTATATCGAATTCCAACGCCAATGTGTTCACGGAACCTTCGTTATTTGTCCAATCTGTTTTTGGCCTGCATCAATGACATTGGGAAACCACGCCGGAATATCCAGTTGAACTGTTAAGGGTCACCATCGGGAGCGAGCCCGCGACGTATAGGCTAGCGAGCATGTCTGCGTCTTACCCACTTTATTGATAAACTAAACCAAAATAGGGTTTCAGTTGTTATACCACTAGTCAACTTGACAGGGTTCCCCTAATGGGCCTAAGTCAACATAAACTCGAAACGCAACCAGTATTTATAATGGGAAAAACTTTTATAGTTTCACCATGAAATTTAACATTGGCAAAACTTTAATAGTTTCACCTTTGTTTATTCAATAAGCCACAATTCTGCGTTTAGTTTGTTTCTCGTTAATTGTATTATTTGGTGTTGAGCGTTGTCATTTTGAATTTTTATGAAAAATAATTGATCTGTGCTACTGTTCCATGTCTATTTGTCATGACATTGATTAGGGGTGAACGAATTTGGACCTCACGGTTCACGTGGATTGGCAGTGAACAATTTACACAGTTGGGGTAGACAGATTGTGAATCATATTCCAAGAAGTTCTTGATCATACGGTATGTGATAATATTTCTATAAAAGACAGACTTGATAAGGTCTCAGTCTGTATAGGTCTGTATAGGTAGGATAGCCGTCGCGATAGAGACGCGGCTTCTCACCAATGCATCGGTAATTGCATCTAAAACGCCATTGATTTTTTTTATTTTATTTTTTTTACAATTATTTTCTGTGATGGTTTTAATAAGCTGTAATCCTCTCAATTGTTTATACTGTGCAGAACAGTAGGACGTTAAACCCCATTGCAATTATTTGTTTATCTGTAGTGTGTAATCCCGAATGAGATTAAAGAGACATGTATATTGTGTATAGTCTTTATAAATATCTTTATTAAAGCCCTAATACCACTCTTGTTGTAACTGAATAATATGTTCCAATCTTAATTCTGGTCAACAATTTGTACTATTTTACCATATTTTAATAAAAAAAGGTTCAAATTTCATCTTAACACACCTAATTTTAAAAATTAGAAAAATTCAACTACATGCCGTAACATGGTTTGCAAAGCCTTACGTAAGCACTTCCAAATGCAACTTGGATTTAAACATATCTTCGAACCCTCTAGACAAGTAAGATAGGTTGTAATGGATAATTTACACAACAGGTAGGACACTTAAACATCTTGTAGTTAGAATAAGGCTAAAAAAAAATTCTGGACCTGTCAAGCTAGCAAGAGTGTTATTGTCCCTTTAATGAGGCATTATTCAGGGGCTAAGTCTGCCTATCGCAGGTGATTCTTTGAGCCTTAAATGTTAAATAAACTTTTAGTTAGACATTCATTTACATGACAAGATTATAATCAATAAAACTAACACACACTTATGGAATAACAGCTACTTATTTATTTGAGCGACGTTTCGAAGAGTATTCTCTCAACGTTATCTCCTGTGTGGCTTCAGGAATTGTTGTTATAGTTTTTCTGTATAAATTGACCTCACATTTTTGTATTACTGTATTAGCTTGATAACGTTGAGAGAATACTATTCGAAACGTCGCTCAAAAAAATAAGTAGCTGTTATTCCATAAGTATGTGTTAGTTTTATTGCTCTATCCAGTTACTAAATGCCCCTTAAAGATTAAGATTATAATCAATTATCGATGATGTCATTGGATTGAGCCGATTGTAATTAAGTTGATTATCGCTGATTGGCCATTAAGAACGCGTCCGCGAGAGGACCATGCAAAAATTAAAAAAAATGATAACCCGGGGGGTCAGCGATTTTCAATCATACTTGGTCTATGGGGACCCCTAGGCGACAGAAGTCACGCGATGCAATGAAAAAAAAATTAAATGACAACTTCCGGTATAGCTGGAAATTGTTGTTTTGGGTCAAAATTTGCCATATTTCGACCATTATTTTGCCCAAATTTCAAAACGCTCCTACTCAAAATTTTGTGATTGTAAAATTTTGATATTGGTCAGGTATGATAGGCCAAGTGGTCGACTTAAAATCCTGCAGTCGGTTGGGAATAAATTGATCGTGTGGAATTTTCTGTGAGTTATCTTAAAGTGGTCATTTTACGTATGTTGAAAACTGTGTCATCCTAAAACGCATGTAGCGGCTTCTTGGCGGGTCTGACCTAGAACTGCTGGGTGTGGTTATGAAGGGCATTCGTTTAAGTATATGTCAGAAGAAAAAAATTGACCGGAACTAAACCCACTAGTGTGCTACAATATTTTGAAAATATGTAAAAAGCAGTATTTTCCATGTGATTTTTCTTTTACTGATGATCGACGACTATCTTAAAGAGTAACAATGGCCATCGATTATCAACATTAGTACTATATTCATTGTTATTTGAGCGTTCCTCATACCAAATATGTCATTTTGGTAAAAATCATAAAGTTTTTGTAACAAAATCGGACGTTCGCGATCATCGTAGTGAAGGGGCGTAGAATTACTGTTGTACAATTCTGCAGAATCAGAAAACTATTATTCTCATTTGTATTCTGAAGTTACTAGCAGGTTAAAAATGTATGGGCTGCCATGGCAAGCTTTTATATCAGCACAATCTAACCAAAGCAGCGCCTTTTCACCAATGATCACCAGGGTACTTTGGTCAAAAATCATAACGTTTTCGTTCGCTGGATAGCTGTAGGGAAGGTCATAAGTCATGCATAATTTTGCTGTGATCAGACCACGGTTAGTAAGATCATTAACCGTATAAAGATGGACAGGCAACGGTAAACCAAGCGAAGTGGTTCTGGACATTGCAGGATTTCATACAGAGTAATTTCTCGAACTCCTCATTAGATTTTACTGTATTCTTATAGTTACACAGTAATTTTTCAAATAATAAGTATTTCTATCCGGTAGTGACAAATTTCTCCAGTTTAGAACTTTGAAATTTCCAAATGCAGCAGTTGAAAATTTTAAAATGATCGATTTCAATATTTTCGTAGTTTTGCAAGCCTTTGTGTTCTGCTTAATAATCCAAATTCCCGCAAGTATGAAGGATTTTAAAATTATGAAAATAAAGTTCAGGCATAATAATGTCCGTAATGATGAATAATTGTACACAAGAAAAAATTAAAAGGGTGTTTTAGTAGGTTTGCTTTTAACGAAAACTTGACATGTTGGTTTTTTTCGGATTCACATGGGCGTGTTCGCAGTCCGAAGTACACAAGACGATGTTTTGGTATATTTACACCCCAATCACCAGTAGAAGATTTATGTATAGTTTGAAAAAAAAGATAAGCAAGATTAATAGAAATATTATGAATTGATATCGTGTTTTTTTTTTATTTTAAACTTAATACTGGTAATTGAGTTAGGGGAGGTGGGGGGTAATTTTATTTTAGTCACGATTGTCAGGTCTGCCTTTTACAGCGGCACAGAATTCTAAAGGTTTTGTGAACATTGCCTGTCCATCTATACAGAGTCCATGGTAAGATCTGTACTTAGGGGCAGATCATCGTAAAGATTTAAGGGCAGTCATGACTATCATAAACTTGATATATCTATTATCCACATTCTCAGGTAAGAAGAACCTCATGGAGAAGCATTTAATATCTGGTGGTGTCCTTGTTTAGGAGAACGTAATGCTATCCATATTGAAATCCCCGAGGGGGAAGGTGACATAGATCACAACAGGACTGGTTTCATAGCACTCCAGACAATCAAGGATAATTCTGACTACACATGCCAAACTCCGGCATAATACCTATATTTGACCAGAAGTGTTCACTTACTTATATTATATCATATTCATATAAGACTTATTCTGTGTAAATATCCAATCTCACGGATTCTCTCTTTTCGCGTACGCGAATTATTGAAATAAAACTTATCATATGTTAGTCCCAAAATTGCCTAGCTTGTGTCGAGTGGACCTTAAACCTCGTTTCTCTCTCAAGTCAAAATCATTCTAATCCTAGATGACGACTGAATGGATAATATAAACTTTGTAACGATGACAAAACATGTGCATCACCATATGCTCGTCCCCAAATGACCTAGTTTGTGTCCAGTTGACGTTAAACCCATTTTTTTTCTCCCCCTCAATTCTCAATCATCCTTGCTAATGATTCAATGGAATATATTATGTTTGTAAAGATGTTCATACATTTTCTTCATCTGGGATATTGACAATTGGGACATTTTATCCCAATTTTGGGTGTTTTTAATTTTTTTCTGCTTTTTTTATTATGCCTGTTCCGGTCATTTTTATTTTTTATATTGTTAGTAGAAAGGTTGCTGGTTGTGGGTAACACTCAACTTTAGTCCTAGTCCCCGCCAAGAATGAACTACAGCCTCTCAAACTTTGGTTTTCATTAAATTAAATTTTAAGAGCGAGTTGCGTATCTGGCCAGTACCAAGATATCATTGGCAGTAGAAACTTAAAACTCGGTGTGTAGGATGAGCCTAGGTAGTCCTACTAATGCCCAAAATTTCGTCTGTCCAAATCAATTATTTTACAAATAACAGATCATACAAATTTTGTTCCAAATTAGCCCATTTTTGAGTATTTTTCTATTAAAAACATATTTTTCCAATTTGCCAGGCTGGTATCAACTGAATCAACTTAATATTTTGTGCGGATGTATCTGGGTACTAACCCATCTCACAGAAAAAATTTGGTCCAAATCCCCGACCCAAGGGTTATCACCCTCTGCATGGTGCTCTCGCGGACACGCTCTTAAATGATTTAGTTTACAGGCGCGAGTCTAAACCTCGAATAACCAGCACCATGGTTACGACAATAAACAACCAATACACACATATTGTCAAACATTATTCAGTTTGCATTACCTATCATTGAACTGGTTGTACGTGACAAGGATTGGAATAGCCTGTCCAAACGCGTGGGTTTTTCTCGGATCCTCTGGGTTCTTCCCAGTGGTAAAGACCCCTACGCGAAAGCGAATTATTGAAATCAAATTAAAACATATGACCTAGTTTGTGTCGAGTGTCTCTCTATCTATCTATCTCTCTCTCTTTCGGATGGGACGAAAAACCCGAGGTCCCGTGTACACATTGGCGTGCACGTAAAAGAACCCTTGGCAAGTGGAATTCAGTTGCTGCCCGGGCGAAATTTCCCTAATAGCACACTGTATGTCGTATTCCCGTCTTCAATTAGTCCAGGTTAGGTGCTTAAGCGTAGGACGTTAAACTCCATTTCATTCATTCTCTCTCTCTCTCTCTCTCTCTCTCTCTCTCTCTCTCTCTAAACTATTAATAAAGCAAAAAAACGGACAGTTCTTTACCTTAATCCCACACACACTATCTTGAAGTGACTCTGTAATATTGTATTCTTATGATTCTGAACGCTGTCTGAAATAATTGTTTTGGTGTTATTAAAGGAGTTAAATCAATCGAATATATTTTGAACCTAGATATTGAACCAAATGGGTCACAACGCATATAAAATGCAATCTGATTGTATATAAACTGATTTGCATTCAATCGTTTCCGTCTTGCCTCTAATTTTAAATCAGTTATGTCCAGCAAAATCAGGCACGAGTCTCAACCTAATAGAAATTTTAGTGACTGGTTATTCCAGTCTATTGCGCATGCTCTCCAGATAAGTTATGGCTTCGCCGTTTGACATGAGTAGTTGTGAATTATGTCTAGCCTCGTTCTTTCTGGTCACTTGTTACAAATACTTTAAGCCTCGAATAACCAGCACGATAATACGATAACAAACAGTCAATGCAAACATCTTGTCAAAACTATAAAAAAATTGATAACTTCACGCTCAGAATAAAGTAATTTGAATGAAAATGCAATGAGATGAAATGGTAGTTAACGTCCTACTGTTATGCACTTAACCTGAGCTAATTGAAGACGGGCATACGCCATACAGTGTGCTATGAGGGAAATTTTTGCCCGGGCAGCGGCGCTACGGCCTACTCTTATATCGAAATCCAACTGCCAAGGGATCTTTTATGTGCACTCCAATGTGTACACGGGACCTCGGCTTTTCGTCCCATCCGAACGACTAGGCAGCTTTCCTTGCCAGGCCCTCCTTCTGCATCACTGAAAAGGGAAAATCACGTCGGAAAATCGAGATGAACTTTCTCGGCAAATGCAGGGATCGAACACCCAACCTCCAGGTTAGTGAATCAGCGCCTTATCCACTTAGCCACCGTGATCTTTGAATGAAATTTTCAATATATTCATTTTGCATTTTTTAACTAGTGTAACAAGAACAGCCAGGGCCCTGTTTCGCGAATTCTTAACTAAAGATCAAATCTAAATTTTAGTAGTTACTCTAGTTCCGATTTGCTAAGCACTAAAATCAATCTAATATTATCCAATCAATTTTTTTTCTCAGTTAAAATTTGGTGAAACAGACCCCAGTTCTTTATCTGAATCTTACATAATCGGTCTTTTAAGTGATTTTTGAAAGTGATATTGTATTCCAATCATTATGGACGCTTGTACGGAAGCACAGAGTGAGAGAGAGAGAGAGAGAGAGAGAGAGAGAGAGAGAGATGGAGTTTAACGTCCACTCGTCACAAACTAGGTAATTTTGGGAGCACATATGGTTTAATTTTATTTTTAATAATTCGCAGGCACATAGGGATCTTTAGCAGTGGGAGGAATCCGGAGGACCCGGAGAAAACCCATGAGGTTAGACAGGCGACCCTACTTTTCGCCACGTACAACCGAGATTCGAGATTGATAGCCATATAGTCTTTCATTCATTCATTTATTTCAGATCCAGAATGGTGCTTACTCATTGTCTACAGAAACATCTTACCAACTACCACATTATATCTCCCGATAGTAATCTCTTACACAAAACACGTGCCTTTTTACTAGGATCTGGTCTCCTCATATTTTTACCATTCCTTCACATAGGTTAGTATGTGTTTATCTTCTTTTTATCTTGAATAAAAATTCACGCGAAATAAACCTAGTTTAGTTCAATTTAATTTCAATAATTCGAATGCGCGTAGGGGTCTTTAACATATACGAGGAAGCCGCCCCCCCCCACAAAGTTGGTCAGGTAACCTGACTCCTTATCAATGACAGACCGTATGCTATAACGTGTACGCACTAACCATTACCCCCCCCCCACACACACACACACACACACACACACACACCATCACACACACACACACACAAACACATTTATGTAAATAACTCTTGTGTTATAATCGGTATATGAAGACTGTTCCTTGATATTCAAATTGCAGGCCGGACGAAATTGTAGGCCTAGGGAGGGCTTTCAGCGTAGCCAGCCAACATAGGGTTCCGAGAAATTTAATCTAAGCAAGACATTTTTGGCAATCGTTGTTTGGGTAGAGCATTTTAATAGCCATCTCACGAGAAAACCATGCAATATAATGCAGAAGGTGAGAAGGTGGGGGTCGGCCGATTGAGTTCATATTCACAGGGTTTGGTCGACCCATCGAGCCTACTCCTCGGCCAAAATAGCCGATTTTAAAAATCAACCGTTTCTGATATACAGCCCGATATACGTTTTTCGGATGATTTTCGTCATTTTCGAATGGCTCTTAATAGGTTTCCGTCTTCCATTAGCCCAAGTAAGGTGCATAATAGTAGGACGTTAAACCCCAATCATTTCATTTTTAATAGGTTTATAGTCTGCAAAATATTTTTTGGTTATTCAAAAATATGCGTTGTCTGCCATTTTCCTCTTTCTCCTATAGGCTAATGACAGTAAAATCACTTACATTTCATCCTTTTACATTTTTAATAGGTATTTTTCATAAAATGATTTGGGTGCCAGACAAGACTCCTATTAATAGAGACAGCTGCACATGTTCCTGTTTTGATACGGTTATGAGAGGTAAGGGACATAACTCTAATGTTTGATCGGGAAGCGAGCCACCAAAACTTTTAATACTCATTCTTTATTTGTCTGTCTTTGCGTGGGTTCTCATTTTCAGTGATGTAGAACGAGGGGCCTGGCAAGGACAGCTGTCTAGTCATTCGGATTGCACGAAAAACCAAGGACCTGTGTATACATTGACGTGCACGTAAAAGATCCATTGAAAGTTGCAATTCGATATAAGAGTAGGCCATAGTACCACTGCCCGGGCAAAATTGCCCTCAGAGCACAGTGTATGCCCGTCTTCATAAGCACATTGGGAGCATAACAGTAAGTAGCGAGAAAGAGAGAAATATGTTTCAACGTCCACTACACACAAACTAGGTCATTTCGGGACTAACATATGTTTTTTTAAAAAAATTATATTGTAATAATTCGCTTGCGCGTAGGGATGATTAGCAGTGGGAGAAACCTTGAGGACCCGGAGAAAACCCACGAAGTTAGATAGGCGACCCTACTCCTTGCCACGCACAACAGCACACAATGGACGTTAAACCTCATTTCCTTTCGCTCCAAAGTTTGTACAAAATATAAAGTAGCATACGAGTAAATATCTGAAGCACACATCACTGTAAACAACCTATTGATGTTATCATTAAACCGCCTCTCAATCGCAAATACACGTATAAACAAAAACCTCAGAGAGAAGGACCGTACTACAATACATTACATTATTACATATCGAATTTGTTTATTTGTAATATTCGCTAGCCTGGAGGTTGAGTGTTCGATCCCTGCATTGGCCGAGAAAGTTCATCTCGATTTTCCGGCGTGATTTCCCCTTGTCAGTGATGCAGAAGGAGGGCCTGACAAGGACAGCTGCCTAGTCGTTCGGATGGGACGAAAAACCGAGGTCCCGTGTACAAATTGGAGTGCACGTAAAAGATCCCTTGGCAGTTGGAATTCGATATAAGAGTAGGCCGTAGCGCCGCTGCCCGGGCAAAATTTCCCTCATTGCACACTGTGGCGTATGCCCGTCTTCAATTAGCCCAGGTTAGGTGCTTAAGCGTAGGACGTTAAACCCCATTTCATTCATTCATTTATTTGTAATACAAGTTATGTTACTTTTTTATTACAGGGAGCTTTGAAAACCCAGGAAATTCGGGATACAAACATTTTTATTTCAATGCTACGGAGGAGACGTTAAAAATCTGGGTCGTCACCGTGTTATTTGTGTTAATGGCGTACGAAAGTATAAGATACTTATATAAACTATTTAGAGTGGGAGATGTAAGAATGACGATGTTTGTGTTGTACCTGGCCAACATTTATCCCCATTACTACAGCTGGTGGTCTTTTCTGAGTTATTACAACGAAAGTTTTTATCTGTATTTCTACAACCATATCTATTTTATGTTAACGGAAATCCTCGTCACGGTACTGGTGCTGAATCTCTGTGATAAAAAGAATCAAATAGCTCCATGGAAAATTCTGTTAATTATTACTATTAATAGTATGCACATAGCCGTGGGCTGTTCCAATCAGTTTTTTGAACAAATCTTTCTGAAAACTGGGAAGAGGTTCCAGAATGCCAGGAATATCGGTCTGATGATTTCAGATGCACTACACGTGCTTCTGTGTATACGTGAACTTTATAACTACGCTAAACGGAACAGGGTTAGCCTTAAGGCGATGTTTACTAAAAGAGAACTTATTTTATGTGGTGTATTTACTGTGATAGGTACAATAGTTATGTACTGCCTTTAAAGAGACTCTCCCGAATTAAACAGAGACTCAAAAATAAAATCTGAGAATGTATGAAAATAAAACGCCAAAATATAGGGGAATGGTGTATTTACCTTGTCTTAAAATTTCAACTGAAAATATTGAGTCGTTTGGACGTGAACGCCAAAACTGCTTATCCGGACACGTAACCCTTTTAAGATTTCGGGGCAATTGTTTCGTTGGGTGACCTTATAGCCGATTACGGTTACTTGAGAGGGTTATGCAGTTAATAAACCATGTGCCATACTTGATAGAGAAAGGCAAATTTCAACTACACATTATTTTTATAAAAGAAAATGTTTGGTTTAATCCAGATACCACAAAATACACCTTGGTGCACCGGTCTCAAATTCCAGATGAAGATTGAAGGATTTAAGTCGTTTGAAAACGTATAATAAATACTGAAGTAGTTGCTCAGCCCTTGACTCTAATATTTAAGGGATTTAAACACAAAATTAATCAGTTTTATTCCCAAACAAATATCGGGATTAGCCCTTTAACAGGCTTTGAATATATTTTTAATAATAATTGGAGAAAGCGAGAGAGAGAAACGTGGTTTAACGTCCACTCAACACAACTAGGTCATTTCAGGACTAACATATGGTTTAATTTTTTATTTCAATATTTCTTTACGCGTAGTGGTATTTGGCAGTGGGAGGAAACCGGAGTGGCCGGAGGAAACCCACGAGGTTGAGAAGGCGCCCCTATCTCCATGCCACATACGCTCACACCAGGGCTCGAAACCACAACCGCAAGCCAGAGGTGGCCGGCCATCTAGAGGTCGAAACGCGGCACTCTAGACCACCAGGATATCCCAACCCCCAATCATAATGGGGAATACGGGTTCAACTGAAACAAAAGATATCCATGACGAAGTAAATTTTCTACATCTTTGTTATCATGTATTGTGTCTTTATGGAACCTGAATAAGCAATGTCATATGCCAATTCTTAATATGCATATTACAAAACTGTTTTACAGAGGTAAAGCAAAAGCCTTCTTATACCTCTGTATAAGACGACTGATATTTTTAAGTTCAAATGCCTTCTACATGTGACGTCACATAGGGCGTTGATGATTGGCTTGATGGTGCGCATTCGGCAAACCTCGACAGATTCCGGTACCCTCCGTAACCCTATTCCGGTACCCTCCGTAACCTCGGATGTATGACAGTAAGTGATATGTACCTACGACCATACATGCGGCTAGTCGACTACCGTTTTACTTTAACAGGAAACCGTGCCGCTTTCACAAAAAAGTTCTAAAATGGCAGTCATTTTTTACTTTGTTGATATAATCTCCATGGGGGTAGGAATTCGTCATACATCCGAGTTTAGATGTAGGGTACCGGAATCTGTCGAGATTTGCCGAGTGGATGGCGCGTAAACTGTCTTACCTAAGACCTAACGTTAACTGGTCCGGACGGAATGGTGCCTTTTATTCATTTTATAAACCATTTAAACTAAACATGTCATATCGTTCATCAATATATTCTTGAAACACCTTGCATAATTATTTATTTTTCTAATAATTCATAAAAAGGTTTTAGGATTTAATTTGCAGAAGACACAAAGTTAATATTGCGAGCTAATAAACGCCATTCCTCTCGGTGACTGTAGCGTCCTAGGGAATATTCACTGCTGATCAGTTTGGTACATTACATGCAGGATCTATAATTTGCTTCATATTCTATTATGCATATTGCATGTACATTTTATATGCTTTATTTTTAAAATATACACATTACATGTAGATTATAAATGCTTTATATTTAAATATGCACATTACATATAGATTCTATATGCTTTATATTTAAATAAACACATTACATGTAGATTATAAATGCTTTATATATGCAATAATGCACATTAAATATAGATTCTATATGCTTTATATTCAAATATGCACATTAAATATAGATTCTATAAGCGTTATATTTAAATATGCACATTAAATATAGATTATAAATGCTTTATATTTAAATATACACATTACATGTAGATTCTATATGCGTTATATGCAATAATGCACATTAAATATAGATTATAAATGCTTTATTTTTAAATATGCACATTAAATATAGATTCTATATGCGTTATATTTAAATATACACATTACATGTAGATTCTATATGCTTTATATTTAAATATACACATTACATATAGATTCTATATGCTTTATATTCAAATATACACATTACATGTAGATTATATATGCTTTATATTTAAATATGCACATTACATATAGATTCTATATGCTTTATTTTTAAATATGCACATTACATATAGATTATAAATGCTTTATATTTAAATATGCACATTACATGTAGATTCTATATGCTTTATATTTAAATATACACATTACATATAGATTCTATATGCGTTATATTTAAATATACACATTACATGTAGATTCTATATGCTTTATATTTAAATATGCACATTACGTGTTTCATATTCCAATCATTGAATGTAAATCAATTTATATATCATTCATATTACAGTATTATATGCGTTGCGACCCAATTTCTAGGTACCAAATGTTAGCGATTTATACCCTTTAATATTACAGAGAATATTTTAATATGAATTTTTTAATGTAATTATTTTTCAAACGATACCGAATCCTGTAATTTCGACCATATTTGTATTTTCAAATTGATATATCCATGTTTATTTATGAAGTGTTTTTTGTTATTTTATTACAGATTTTATTTTTGGTTAGATTTCTATTTTAAATTAATATATCTAATAAATTATTTTCTTATATATACATACCTGATAATATAAGTCTACTGCGTTGTTAACACTGTTCATCACGTGCATTTTGCATACTGATAGTTTATTGGCCAATCACGCTATTTTACCAAGATTTCGCCTAATAGATTGGATGCAGCTATGGCGGGTGTGGCATGCCAGCAGGGTAAGCTTACTCTTCCGGACACCTGTTACCACTGTTTGTCGTGTATTTTGTACACGGGGAGCAGTCCATTTGCTGATTACACTATTTTGCTTGAATATACTATTTTGCCTATAAGGTTTTTTAGGACTTCGAATTTCGTCTTACGGTTTGGATTGTTCGTACTTGGTTTTCATTTTATTACTCTGTCGGAGCAGAACAGTATGATGCTAAACCCCATTTGTTTTAGATTCGTACACTTAAAAGAGAAAGGGAAATGGGGGTTAACGTCCACTCGACACAAACTAGGTCATTTCGGAACTAACATATGGTTTAATTTTACTTCAATAATTCGCTTGTGCGCAGGTGTCCTTAGCAGTGGGCGGAATACGGGGCCCGGAGAAAACCCACGAGGTTGGCGTACACTTAAAAGAAGCCTTTTGCAGTGGTAATTGGAAATACCGTATTTATTTGCCACGTTTCGGGCACTATTTTCATAACAGCCAACTGTATGGTGTATGCCCGTGTGTACTAAAATAGGACGTTAATTTTATTCCAATAATTCGCGGGCACATAGGGATCTTTAGCAGTGGGAGGAATCCAGGGGACCCGGAGAAAACCCACGAGGTTAGACAGGTGACCCTACTTTTCGCCACGTACAACCGAGATTCGAGATTGATAGCCTTATATTCTTTCATTCCTTCATTTATTTCAGATCCAGAATGGTGATTACTCATTGTCTACAGAAACATCTTACCAACTACCATATTATATCTCCCGATAGTAAACTCTTACACAAAACACGTGCCTTTTTACTAGGATCTGGTCTCCTCATATTTTTACCATTCCTTCACATAGGTTAGTATGTGTTTATCTTCTTTGTATCTTGAATAAGAATTCACGCGAAATAAACCTAATTTATTTCGAAACTAACATAATATGGTTCAATTTAATTTCAATAATTCGATTTGGCGTTGGTGTCTTTAACATATACGAGGAAGCCGGAGACCCCCCACAAAGTTGGTCAGGCAACCCGACTCCTTATCAATGACACACCGTATGCTATAACGTGTACGCACTAACCATTACCCTCACCCCCACCCCCACCCCCACCCACCCCACACACACACACACATACACACACATTTATGTAAATAACCCTTGTGTTATAATCGGTATATGAAGACTGTTCCTTGATATTCAAATAAGGAATGTCCACCAAATTGCAGGCCGGACGAAATTGAAGTCCTAGGGAGGGCTCAGAGGCGGATCCAGGGGGAGGGCCCTAGGTGTCCCCCCCCCCCCCCCCTCAATCCCTAAATAACAGTATAAAAAATAGATATATGCCACAAATCACCCCGATTTTTGCAAAGTTTTTCTCAGGTTACCCCCACGGGCCCCCCTAACTAGATTTCCTGGATCCGCCTCTGGGAGGGCTTTCAGCGTAGCCAGCCAACATAGGGTCCCGAGAAAATTAATCTAAGCAAGACATTTTTGGCAATCGTTGTTTGGGTAGAGCAGAAGTACAAGGATTCTCTACTTCATTTTCTATAGGTTTCCGTCTTCCATTAGCCCAAGTTAGGTGCATAATAGTAGGACGTTAAACCCCAATCATTTCATTCAAAAATATGCGTTGTCTGCCATTTTCCTCTTTCTCCTATAGGCTAATGACAGTAAAATCACTTACATTTCATCCTTTTACATTTTTAATAGGTATTTTTCATAAAATGATTTGGGTGCCAGACAAGACTCCTATTAATAGAGACAGCTGCACATGTTCCTGTTTTGATACGGTTATGAGAGGTAAGGGACATAACTCTAATGTTTGATCGGGAAGCGAGCCACCAAAACTTTTAATACTCATTCTTTATTGTCTGTCTTTGCGTGGGTTCTCATTTTCAGTGATGTAGAACGAGGGGCCTGACAAGGACAGCTGTCTAATCATTCGGATTGTACGAAAAACCAAGGACCTGTGTATACACTGACGTGCACGTAAAAGATCCCTTGACAGTTGCAATTCGATATAAGAGTAGGCCATAAGACCGCTGCCCGGGCAAAACTGCTCTCATAGCACACCGTATGCCCGTCTTCATTAGCACATTAGGAGCACAACAGTAAGGAGCGAGAGAGAGAGAGAAATATGGTTTAACGTCCACTAGACACAAACTAGGTCATTTCGGGACTAACATATGTTTTTTTTAAAATTCTATTGTAATAATTCGCTTGCGCGTAGGGATGATTAGCAGTGGGAGAAACCTGAGGACCCGGAGAAAAACCACGAAGTTAGATAGGCGACCCTACTCCTTGCCACGCACAACAGCACACAATGGACGTTAAACCTCATTTCCTTTCGCTCCAAAGTTTGTACAAAATATAAAGTAGCATACGAGTAAATATCTGTAGAAAAACCTTTTAATGTTATTATTACTCCGCCTCTAAATCGCGAAAACATGTATAAACAAAAACCTCAGAGAGAAGGACCGTACTACATTACATTACATTATTACATATCGAATATGTTTATTTGTAGTACAAGTTATGTTACTTTTTTTTATTACAGGGAGCTTTGAAAACCCAGGAAATTCGAGATACAAACATTTTTATTTCAATGCTACGGAGGAGACGTTAAAAATCTGGGTCGTTACAGTGTTATTCGTGTTAATGACGTACGAAAGTATAAAATACTTATATAAACTATTTAGAGTGGGAGATGTAAGAATAACAATGTTCGTGTTATACCTCGTCAATATTTATCCCCATTACTACAGCTGGTGGTCTTTTCTGAGTTATTATAACGAAAGATTTTATCTGTATTTCTACAACCATATCTATTTTATGTTAACGGAAATCCTCGTCACGGTACTGGTGCTGAATCTCTGTGATAAAAAGAATCAAATAGCTCCATGGAAAATTCTGTTAATTATTAATATTAATAGTATGCACATAGCCGTGGGCTGTTCCAATCAGTTTTTTGAACAAATCTTTCTGAAAACTGGGAAGAGGTTTCAGAATGCCAGGAATATCGGTCTGATGATTTCAGATGCACTACACGTGCTTCTGTGTATACGTGAACTTTATAACTACGCTAAACGGAACAGGGTTAGCCTTAAGGCGATGTTTACTAAAAGAGAACTTATTTTATGTGGTGTATTTACTGTGATAGGTACACTAGTTATGTACTGCCTTTAAAGAGACTATCCCGCATTAAACAGAGACTCAAAAAATAAAATCTGAGAATGTATGAAAATAAAACGCCAAAATATAGGGGGATGGTGTATTTACCTTGTCTTAAAATTTCAACTGAAAATATTGAGTCGTTTGGACGTGAACGCCAAAACTGCTTATCCGGACACGTAACCCTTTTAAGATTTCGGGTCAATTGTTTCGTTGGGTAACATTATAACCGATTACGGTTACTTGAGAGGGTTATGCAGTTAATAACCCATGTGCCGTACTTGATAGAGAAAGGCAAATTTCAACTACACATTATTTTTATAAAAGAAAATGTTTGGTTTAATCCAGATACCACAAAATACACCTTGGGGCACCGGTCTCAAATTCCAGATGAAGATGAAGGATTTAAGTCGTTTGAAAACTTATAATAAATACTGAAGTAGTTGCTCGGCCCTTGACTCTAATATTTTAAGGGATTTAAACACAAAATTAATCAGTTTTATTCCCAAACAAATATCGGGATTAGCCCTTTAACAGGCTTTGAATATATTTTTAATAATAATGGGAGAAAGAGAGAGAGAGAGAAATGTGGTTTAACGTCCACTCAACACAACTAGGTCATGTCAGGACTAACATATGGTTTAATTTTTTATTTCAATATTTCTCTGCGCGTAGTGGTATTTGGCAGTGGGAGGAAACCGGAGTGGCCGGAGGAAACCCACGAGGTTTAGAAGGCGCCCCTATCTCCATGCCACATACGCTCACATCAGGGCTCGAAACCACAACCGCAAGCCAGAGGTGGCCGGCCATCTAGAGGTCGAAGCGCGGCACTCTAGACCACCAGGCTATCCCAACTCCCAATCATAATGGGGAATACGGGTTCAACTGAAACAAAAGATATCCATGACGAAGTAAATTTTCTACATCTTTGTTAACAGGAATTGTGTCTTTATGGAACCTGAATAAGCAATGTCATATGCCAATTCTTAATATGCATATTACAATACTGTTTTACAGGGGTAAAGCGAAAGCCTTCTTATACCTCTGTATAAGACGACTGATATTTTTAAGTTCAAATGCCTTCTACATGTGACGTCACATATGGCGTTGATGATTGGCTCGATGGTGCGCATTCGACAAACCTCGACAGATTCCGGTACCCTCCGTAACCCTATATCTAGACTCGGATGTATGACAGTAAGTGATATGTACCTACGACCATACATGCGGCTAGTCGACTACCGTTTTACTTTAACAGGAAACCGTGCCGCTTTCACAAAAAAGTTCTAAAATGGCAGTCATATTTTACTTTGTTGATATAATCTCCATGGGGGTAGCCATTTTTTATCCGGGTTCTTCAAAATAGTTCCAAAATGTCGGAATTCGTCATACATCCGAGTTTAGATGTAGGGTACCGGAATCTGTCGAGATTTGCCGAGTGGATGGCGCGTAAACTGTCTTACCTAAGACCTAACGTTAACTGGTCCGGACGGAATGGTGCCTTTTATTCATTTTATATACCATTTAAACTAAACATGACATATCGTTCATCAATATATTCTTGAAACACCTTACATAATTATTTAATTTTCTAATAATTCATAAATAGGTTCTAGAATTTTATTTGCAGAAGACACAAAGTTAATATTGCGAGCTAATTAACGCCATTCCTCTCGGTGACTGTAGCGTCCTAGAGAACATTCACTGCTGATCAGCTTGGTACATTACTCAGGCCCGTAGCGTATACTGAGTCTTGCCCCCCCCCCCCAATATCACAAGAAAATTGGCCTTTACCGCAAAATACATGCAGATGCCCATGCTAGTTGGCCCTCCCGAAAACATCTTTGCCCCCCCCCCCCAAAAAAAAAACAACTTCCTGGCTACGGGCCTGCATTACATGTAGGATCTATTTGCTTCATATTGTAATATACATATTGCATGTACACTATGCATGCGTTATATTTAAGTATGTACGTTTACTACATGATGTAGATTCTGTGTTTTGTATTGCAATAAGCATCTTACATGCCAAGTATAAATGCTTTATATTCAAATATACACATTACATATAGATTCTATATGCTTTATATTCAAATATGCACATTAAATATAGATTCTATATGCTTTATATTTAAATATGCACATTAAATATAGATTCTATATGCTTTATTTTTAAATATACACATTAAATATAAATTCTATATGCGTTATATTTAAATATACACATTACATATAGATTATAAATGCTTTATATTTAAATATGCACATTACATATAGATTCTATAAGCTTTATATTTAAATATGCACATTACATATAGATTCTATATGCTTTATTTTTAAATATACACATTACATGTAGATTCTATATGCTTTATATTTAAATATACACATTACATATAGATTCTATATGCTTTATATTTAAATATGCACATTACGTGTCATATTCCAATCATTGAATGTAAATCAATTTATATATCATTCATATTACAGTATTATATGCGTTGCGACCCAATTTCTAGGTACCAAATGTTAGCGATTTAGCTCCTTTAATATTACAGAGAATATTTTAATATGAATTTTTTAATTTAATTATTTTTCAAACGATACCTAATCCTGTAATTTCGACCATATTTGTATTTTCAAATTGATATATCCATGTTTATTTATGAAGTATTTTTTGTTATTATTACAGATTTTATTTTTGGTTAGATTTCTCTCTTAAATTAATATATCTAATAAATTATTTTCTTATTTATACATACACATATCTAGTTTATTTCTTACTCTGTCGGGGCAGAACAGTATGATGTTAAACCCAGGGCCATATCTAGTGGGGGTACATTGCACATCCAGAGAAATGACGCCCCAACCCCAGAAATGACGCCCACAACCCCCCTCACAAAAAATTGTCAGTCTATCAATTACAAAACGATACACTTGTTTATGATCAATATCAGTCTGCTAAACCCCATTTGTTTTAAATTCGTACATGTAAAAGAAACCTTGGCAGTTGGAATTGGAAATACAAAAAAAAAGCCGTATTGCCGCGTTCCGGGTACAATTGTCCTAACAGCAAACTGTCAAGGTGTACACGCCCCAGGACCTTGGCCTGTTCGACAACAAGCTGACATTGGTTGTAATACAGTAGTAATGTCACCATGGTGTCTAATGTTAAACCCCATTTCTTTTACCGATTCTAACCTTTCTGAAATTTTTCGGGGTTGAACGCTTTCTACAACAGATGGAGCAACACGTGTCAATATCTTGCTCCAAAGCATGTATGAGTGTCACCGCTGAAATATCCTGGGGGTTGGGTTGGCGAATGGTTAGCACGTGCGTTCTTTGTCATACGGCCTGTCATTGAGTCAACTGGCGTGGTTTCGAATTCCCGGTTGTTCGTGACAAGGAGTACGGTCGTCTCGCCCCCCATCTCTCCCTCTCTCTCCCTCTCTCTCTCTCTGGGAAATATTTTAATACACAGACAGGAAGTAGCATACTAAGAAACATGCAAATATCCGCCCAGTAATCCCGCGTAACCACATCTTAACTCTTTTATCCTTTCACCTCAATATCATGGATATATATATGTCTTCGTTTCTACACAAAAAAGTCACCAACAGTTATCACAATGTAAAAAGGGAAAGATAGATTAGACACCATGCGAAACCGTTTCTTTTTCCATTTGTGGTGGGCCAAACCCTGAAATGGTGGGCCAAATCCTCAAATGGTTGGCCAAACCCTGGAATGGTGGGCCAAACCCTGAAATGGTGGGCTAAACCCTGAAATGAGCTAGATTGGATAATCTAAAATAAAGAGTATCATTTGCGACTGAGGCTTTAACACAGTACAGATAAGCAGCTTCATTGCTCGTTGCATTAAAGCCCCAATACCACTCTTGTTGTAACACTAAATAATATACCCCAATCATTAGTTTGGTCAAAAAATTGTACTGTTTTACAGTATTCCAATTAATTTATGATACAAATTTCATCTTAACACATCGGATTTCAAAAATTGGAAAAATTCAACTACATGGTTTGAAAAGCTTTACGTAAACACTTTCAAATGCAACTTGGATTTAAACATATTTTCGAACCCTCTGGACAAGTAAAATAGGATGTAATGGATAATTTACACAACAGATGGGACACTTAAACATCTAGTAGTTAGAATAAGGCTAATTTTTATCTGGACCTGTCAAGCCAGCAAGAGTGTTTTTGTCCCTTTAATTAAAGGGAAAGCAATTAATTGGTTTCATCTATTGATTCTATAAATGCTGGCTTTTATTATTTCTGCCTGTTGAGACAGACGAGAGCCGAACGTTGGTCATTCTTGCCACAAGCATACACCCTATATATTTGACTGCGCGATTACGAAAAACGTGTATTAAAGCTGAACTCCGGTTACAAAAATACCGATATAATTAAATACAAAACAGTTAACGCCCCAAGTCGCCATACTTGTTTCCAATTTGGTTTACTGTTGGAGGAAAAATAGAGCAATCAGTGAAGCGTGTGCAGAGAATAAGGCCGAATGTGTACAGCTGCTTGGCAAGAAATAAACTGGAAGTGAGATCGGTTAACCTTTCCAGGTCATAAGCCTCCATGTCCACCATATTTATTTAACAATTTGTAAACAAATATTGTGGCTTCGGGACGTTAACTTTTTTTTATTTAATAAATTTCGATATTTTTGTAACCGGAGTTCAGCTTTAGGCTTTGGGGGGGGGGGGGCGTTAATTTTTTTAAATCTAATTATTTCGGTATTTTTGTAACCGGAGTTCAGCTTTAAGCTGTGATAAAATACAAATGACTCATCGAGCCTTCAATATGCACCCGCTATCTATCAAGATTACACAAAGAAAAGTGGGTCGTTGATTTACACAGCAGGTTCGTAAACAAACCAATAGTATGATACTTTACGATGTAGGAAAACCCGACGGCCTACTCGACAATAAAATGGAAATAGGATTAACGTCCTACTGCTCTGCGGCGACTGGGCTAATTAAGCGGGCATGCGCCACACAGTGTGCTATGAGAAACAGCGTGCGCGGACAGAGGCACGGCAGCCTACTCTGACATCGAATTCTAACAGCCAAGGGATATAATATGTGCACGCCAATGTGTGGACGGGACCTCGGTTTTTGTACCCTCCGAGCGACTAAACGTTGTCCCTCGCCAGACTTTTCGACCACATATTGAATATATTGACCACATAAATCCTATAGAGTATATAGTAGGCGGGTCAAACTACGGCTAACTTATGTCGTACGTAGAACAAATTGCAACAAAAGGTGTTTTTTTTTTGTTTTCTATTGACTCGTTGTGATTCCCTTAGTAAGGAAAAGAAAATTTACCAAAATCGGAGTCCAAATAAGGACAGGGGGCGTGGTCAAATCGAATGCGGCGGTTGTCGATCAAAAATCGCAAATATTTCTAAAACTCCTGGATTTAGACACCATAAATGTATTGCGGACAGATAGTAAGTCGGCACCAGCGAGTCCAAAATTGGCAACGTTTTAAAAGACACGTAGTCTCTAGCGTCACTTGGAATATATCTGCGGTAACTGGACGTTACGTTACAGCACATTGTTCGGTTAAAGGTCCGCATTTGGCAAAAATATCGGAAAACATTGAGATTTTTAGTGTCTAATAAAACGGCGTATTATTAGACGTCGCGTTTCATTGTTTGTTCGGTACTGGGATTTGACGTCCGCTTCCACCTAGTGTGATATCGTTATAGACAAGCGCATTTCTTCCAAAATTAGTCAATTTATGCATCTTAACAGAAGATATGAATACTGATAAAAATGTTACTTTGACAATTTATGCATCTTAACAGCAGAAATGAAAGCTGATGCAAATGTTACTTTGACCCGCCTATAGATATAGATAATAACTATGCAATATGTGTTTATCATCGTGTTATCTCTCTATTTATTTATCTATGTATGTTTAAGATAAGTATATATTATATATATATGTATAAATAACTGTGTAACGAACACTATACTGTCAGGTTAAACAGGTAGGTGATATAATACTCATGTATATTTATATTGCGCACAATTCCATGCTAATATGCATGCTCAAGGCGCTACACAGACTAGGTGCCATAATAGGCCGTAAATAGATGGGTTTTTAAATTATATTTGAAAGTTTCTAGACTAGGTGACAGTTTAATGTTTAGCGGTAATGAATTCCACAGAACAGGCACAATATGAACAAATAGGTGATATAATACTCATGCCTTTATAGGAAATTACCACACCATTGTTATATAACGGAGGAAAACGACAACAACTTTCGTACAAAACGTCCGAACTAGCTGGAAGCTATAGTGACAGGAGGACATCTAAACTGGGATCCCAGCGATGCACAAGGGGGTTTTAGTAAAAAAGTAGAACTCTGTTCATAGGTAGCCCCTCAAACCAATGAAGATAGATAAACTCCTTTGTAGATTTTACAGTCAATTATTTTTTAAACGGTGTCCTTCCTGAGTAATGTATCAGGATATTATTGGAAGTTAGTGTTGTCGGCAGTTTTGAAAAGAGTAAGCACAAAGAACCAGTAAAGATAGATGAAACGTTTAATAAATTTAACTTTTATAAACTACCAAGGAGTTCATCTAACTTTACTGGTTTGAGAGGCTACCATTCAACAGAATTGTTAAAAATGTGATCCTGGTGTAATCAAGAAACGGGAAGTTAGTGTTGTAGGCAGTTCTGAAAAGAGTAAGCACAATCCGTGTCCATTGATTTGTGTTATGGTTGTAAGTACATGTATTCAATACCAAACGGAAAAAAGGGTTGTTGGATGATGGAATGGTAGCGTGCGCGCACTGTATCATAAAGCATGTCAATGAGTCAACTGGCGTGGTTTCGAATACCGTATTATGTGTGCGTGGCAGGAAGTAGGGTCGCCTGACCAACCTTGTGGGGTTTCTCCTTCGGTTTCCCCACACTGCAAAAGACCCCTATCGAATTTTTGAAATAAAATTTGACCATATGTTACTCCCGAAATGACCTTGTTTGTGTCGAGTGGACGTTAAACCCCATTTCTCTCTTTCTATCCCTCTCTCTCTCTCTCCCCCTCTCTCTCTAACACTCCCTCTCTTACACTCTAGTTTCTATAATTTCAGGATTTACTGAAGCAAGATGTCGTACAAAGTAGAAACCCTAATTAAGAAGGCTACACATACCGTTGGAGAAGCTCCACATTGGGACGAGCTAACCCAGACATTGCTGTTCGTGGATATACTAGCTGGCAATGTGCATCGTTATAACACGTTTAATAAAATAGAGGAAAAGCGACATATCGGTAAGAACTTATTATTAACATAGTTTAAATTTAGGTTAAGATAATGTAATTATTTTGGGTGATTAGTTGTGTTTGGATGAGACTACAACCCTCCATCTTCAATAGAAGGCCTGGTCTCGCTTTAACTACGTACATATTATCAAGCCCTCCACGTAATACCCCGATAATTCGGCAATCGGTTTGATTGGGTATAAACCCAGCTTGTGAGCTTATCAGATTCCTTCGTCGTCGCGAATAGCAAGTCTCACGCTTTGAAGCTAGAATGTTCACCTGTGATAATCGAGTTACAAAGTTCAAGTTTGGTCTAATGTCAAGGTTTCCGTGGGGTTCGCTGTGTCACGATTTCTGATTGGATGCTACTGTTCACGTGTCTGCTGATAACGTAGCTATAATATCGGGAACTGTGAAGTAAACCAGCAACGGCCAGATGTTGTAAAACTCGCAGTCGTTGCTTCAAGAACATGATAACCCCTACAATTCGGTGTAAACGTTGGTGTGCATATCAAACTGTATCTTAGAAGTTGGAATTCGATAAACAGTGGGCGGAAACACAACTGTCCGAGTCTACATTTCCCTCATAGCACATTGTATATGGCGCATGGGCATAGGACACAATTGATACCTACGGTGGTTTCCCATATAATTGTAAATAATAGTCGTTCTCTCCCTTTCCAATTTCCGCTGTCGCATGGCGATTTTCGCTGACTTTTTAGTAATGTTGACCAGAGGAGACTCTACACCAGACCCTTTGTACTGCAGAGGGAAACTCGACATCGGGGTTAAACCCTTAACCCACTCCCCTGTACTGATGTAAACAACAATATTTCTAATCAAGTCCACAAGTTTATTGACACGTCAAACAGATTGTAATCTTGTCCATTAGCAGTTTTAATTTACAATATTAGTTTTAAATTTATGTGATGATGTTACCTATAATATGTACCGTACATTGTCATCTGTCTCATCATTTATGTATTTAAATATATTGATGCATGTGTCTGCCACTCTAACTGATTATGTAATCTATAATATTCATGTGTATTGTACATTGCCATCCGCCTCATATTAATGTATGTGTTTGCCATTTTAACTGTGTATATATACACCCATTTTGTTTCCTTGTTTTAACATTATGTATGTATACTATTTAGGGACAGGTGTTTTACATAGACTAAGCCTGATCCCCAATCCCATTCAGACATCCTGAATAAAATATTGTTTATAAAAACAAGGAGAGCCATACTCATTGAGCCACCGCGATACATCGCGGCATTTGAGCGCTTCCTACTAAGCATGGACCAGGGATAACATGTCTGACCTTTACCCAGTCCTGTCATTTAGTCAACTGGCGTGGTTTCGAATCCTCGGTTGTACGTGAAAAACAATAGGCATGGTCGCCTGTCCAATAAATTTTAAAACATATTATGTTAGCCCCGAAATGACCTAGTTTGTGTCGAGTGTACGTTAAACCCCATTTTTCTCCCTGTCTCTCATATAGGTGAACATTCCTCACTAGTGGTACCAAGAAAGTGTGGAGGTTACGTGGTTGGAACTGGTGTAAATCTTTCTCATCTGGACTGGGTGTCCGGTAATCTCACAACTCTCGCTACAGTCAAAGTACCAGAAGGAGGCAAATTTAACGACGGAAAATGTGATGCTTCCGGGCGATTGTGGGCAGGTATGTTTTAATAGTCATTCTTGTTTTCGATTTTATCGAACTGTATACTTCATACATCTTAACAGTTTGTATAATTAATCTTGATGCTTCCGGGAGATTGTGGGCAGGTATGTTTTAAAATTCCTTCTTGTTTTCAATTTTATCGAACTGTATACTTCACTTCAGTTTGTATAATTAATTTGTACTCGGGAAAGTTTTTGATTTTTGATTGGTAGAATGATATGGAATCGACCAATCACATACTTTGAAATACATGTACACATAGAGACTAAGATTCACAATCTCGTTCCCAGAGTCAGCCGCGGGGCCGGAGGCCTCTGGGGCCATATACCGTCCATTTTATCCAAATTTGTTTAGACCTAAGTCCCGCCCATTCTAACCTCTGATTAGTCAATCTTTTTGGGGTCGATTTCTCGAAAACTAGAGGTAGGATCGTCGTTGTGTTTGTTGTAAAATGATGCTTGAGTCAAAGTCAAAACGCGCTGACATAACAAAATTGGATCCTAAATGTACAAATTCAAGTTTTGTAAAGATCTATTTTTCTACGCGTGTGTATATTTTTAAGAGATTCTGTCATCTAGACACGTGAAGAAATACGTGTCACGTGACAGTCGTGTTATTCGTCCCTTCCGGGAAAATATCTACCAAGTGTCACCAGAGAAATTTCTTTTTCCGAAATTTTCCTGGTTTTGAGATTGTAAGATTCAGGTACTGGAATCCTTTCTCACTGGAATACTTCTTGGAAACTGGCTTGAAATAAATTTATGCTGTTAGTGTCTTCAAACTTCATTTTTAAGATGAGTCCCCTTGTCACCACCGAACGTTTTGTTTTTCAGGAACAATTGGCCCGAGAGTCTCACCGACCTCGTTCAAACCGGAAGCCGCGTTTCTGTACAGTTTAGATACAAAGCAGAAGATAAAACAACATTTGGATAAAATAACAATATCGAATGGTTTGACGTGGGTCAACAATGACACAAAAATGTATTATATTGATTCAACTCCTAGAATTATATATTCCTTTGATTATAATCTGGCCGATGGAACTCTGGGTAAGTATCCTTACGCAAAGGCAGTGATGACGCCATCCATATGAAGAGTCCGCAGTGAATATTCGCTTGGCCGCTAGTATCACTGATAAAGACGACATCTATGCTTCTTAATTCTGCCAAAAATTAACTTTTTTCCTCCGACAAAGTATAAGAAAAATAAATAAAGGTGTTTAAAGTATATCTGGATAACAAATATTCCATACTTAGCTTAAATAGATACTGAAGTAATCTTTTTTGACGTTATAAACGCCACCTTAATTTGTTGGTAAACATTAGAATGTGACGTCACCCATTGAACTATAGCGGTTTGGCCTTTCAACTGTCAGTCATGTTGGACAAAGATTAAAGTCGGCTGTATTTTAACTTTGTAAAACAAATTGTCATATGAAGTGTGCATGGGACCAGACGGAGGCGTGTTCGAAATGATAAATTTGATATCTGAAGTGTACATTTCTAATACACTCCAATAGCCACACTTCAAATTTACAGAGAAATAAAGAAGGCAGAAACGATATTGAAGTGGGGATGACTGACTTAAGGGTCTGTCACGTGTTCTTTAAATCATTGAGTCTGACATTGAGTCAATTGACGTGGTTTCGATTCCAAGCTTTTACGTGACAGTGAGTGGGACAGTCGGTCAAACCGCGCGGGTTTTCTCTGGGTTTTAAACAGTGGAACTTTGAGTACGCAGAAAATTTGATTACCATTAATATCACCATGGTCACTTAAAGCACGTGTGGACGTCTTTTTCTGTGGGAGGATACTGGAGTACAGGGAGTAAACCCACGAGGCTGAGTAGGTGCCCCTATCTCCAAGCTACCAACATACGCACGGCGTCTTTTCCTGTGGGAGGAAACTGGAGTACTGGGAGAAAACCCCCGGAGATAAAAGCCAAAGCCAGGGGTGACTGGCCAGCTAGAGCTCGAAGCACGACTCCTAGACCACTAGACCATCCCAAACGAGCTAACGCAGCAGGACAGTGTCGCTTGAGGGAACTCCTGCGCGCACCGTTTCACACTCAAGGGAGGAGCATTATCAAGCATTGGTTTTGTTTTATAACTAACTGTTCAAGTAGTTTAAACGTCATTACGTAACTCAATAAGAATAACACATAAAATATCTCGGTGGAACCTTTTGGTTCTCTTGGGTTAGTGAACATGCGCCTTAATCACTAAGCTAAATCGGACACCGTGTCAAACCGCTACACTTTGGATAGATGTATGGGATACAATTAACGCATGGTACAATTTTATGGATACACAATACTGAGTTTAATACTAAGCGACGTTTCGATAAGGATACTCTCTTCTTAATCAAGCAAAGAGTATCCTCGTCGTAACATCGCTTAGTATTAAACTCAGTAATGGTGTATCCAGAAAATTGTAAACTGTGTCAATAAGTTCAATTACTAAATGTCGATCAAAGAAGTCTGTACAATTATTGTACTATAATAACTACTCGAAGTTGAACTCAGAAGTTGTTTATCCATAAAATTGTACCTTGTGTTAATATGTTCAATAACTAAATGCCTATCAAAGAGGCCTATACAATGGGCATCCACGCTGAATGAATTCCCACCAGGTGTTGCTAGTAAAATCTCGGTTCCAAATGACCTTATCGATGGTAAGAGAACCGTATCAGTATTTAATGCCATATTAACGACAAAAACTAACAGTTGCCAATACGCAAGTTTGTAATGAATGTACAGGGAAACTGTGCTATAAGGTAATGAATAAGGTCACGTAGGACCGCCTCGCCTGTAAGTTACGTCCCTTTATCTCAAGCGAGGACGCCCATTATTGTACCATTATATGTAGCTGGTCGAATAGCCGTGGCGATAGAGAGGCGGCTTCTCACCAATGCATTGGGGGGTTCAATCCCAGCGCAGGGCAAGAACTTTATCGTTGTAAGTGAGAGGGATATTCGGTCTCCCATCCGATCAGGCAGGTTTCCCCCGAGTTCTTCGGTTTCTTCCTGCAGTAATGATCGAAATCATTCGCATATGATCGAAATCATTCGCATGATCTGTGCCAACGGCCAAATTGGAAAAGGCCTCAGGCCTAAGTTGCTACCCTTGTAAAATGGCGCGATTATCTACTCGAAATTAAAACTATTTATTTTTATTTCTAAAACCAGCCAACAGACAAGAGTTAATCAAGTTCCCGCAGTCAAACTTTGCGACCCTGGGTAATCCCGATGGTATGACGTCAGATGTTGACGGAAAGCTATGGTGTGCGTTTTTTGGTGGCAGTTGTGTTATCCGGTTCGATCAAGAGACTGGTAAGTGAAGATGCCTTACTTTGACAGGTAGATGCTATATCGTAGCCCCTATTATATTAAAAAAGGGTTGTAACTTATCAATGGCCCCCAATATGTGAATATGCATCAGTAAGGGGGGGGGGATTAATTATACTGGTAAGTGAATATACCTTACTTGACAAGTGGATGCTATATCATCGCCCCTATTATATTGAAAAAAGGCTGTAACTTATCAATGGCCCCCAATATGTGAATACTAATGCATCAGTAAGGGGGAAATTAATTATACCACGCCAATCATTCTGTAAAACTGGTAAGTGAATATATATATATATAGCTTCCATTAAAACAAATGCCTTACTTGACCGGTGGATGCTATATCGTAGCCCCCATTATATTGAAAAAAAGGCCGCAACTTATCAGTGGCTCACAATATACCTTGGACCCCATCTTCAATAGAAGGCTTGATCTCGCTTTTACTACGTACATCTTATCTTGCCCTTCAAGTAATACCCTGCATATTTCGGCAGTTTGATTGGGTATAAGCCCAGCTTGTGAGCCTATCAGATTCCTTGGTCGTCGCGAATACCAAGTCTTGCGTTTTCAAGCTAAAATGTCTACCTGTGATAATCGCGTTGCAATGTTCAAAGTTCGTCCATGTCAAGGTTTGGTGGGGATCGCGATGTCACAACCTCCGATTGGATGCTACTGTTGACGTGTAGCTATAATGTCGGGAATGGCAAAGTATTGAAGCAACGGTAAGATGTTGTAAAACTCGCGGCCGTTGTTTCAGGAACATGCTTGGACGCATACTTTAACACTAGCTGAGAGTTGTCAATCAATCTGTAATCATGAATGAATATGTCGGGGCCAATCTCCTTCCTAACTTTGGGGGTCCTCCACAAACTTAATGATTAACTTCAGTGTTTTATTGAGAGCAAAGTTATATCGCAGGAAGTAATCGCCCTAACTGATAGGGCGATCCTTGTTAAAATTTAACACCCATCTAAATAATAATTCAGGCAAAATAATGTCACAATATTATCAAATACATGTAGTTAATAAAGGGTCTTTTAGCTCGAAACCTTAAGCGGTGAACACACTAGCCGAAAGATTCGGCCGAATCAATCGGCGTCGAAATTCGCCTAGTGTGTCCACTGTCATTCGGCCGAATATTTATTCGCCTGGTTTGTCCACTTCGCCGAAGCATTCGGCCGAATGCAGAATTCATTAGACAATCACCACTCATATCGAGAAGTCACGTGATTATTTAAAGGCAAAGACGTCGCCATTTTTAATCATATGACGTGAAAGGTGATGCAATCGACTGGTGAATCGGGCGAAGCATTCGGCTAGTGTGTCCATCCATTCGGCTGAAGAAAATTCGGCTCCGATTGATTCGGCTAATGTGTCTAGTGCTTTATAGAGATGCATAAACCACCTCTCTTTACTGTTTCTGTAGAGCGAAGATATCTGTTAAGTTCTACTCTCTACTCAGCCATGCGTTGGTTCGCAATTATCCATCACTTTTTACTTGTCCATAGGGCTCGAAAATATTTTTAAATCGAAGTTTCATTTGAAAAGTTTTACAATTAGACCTTTCAAATCAATTCTTAAGTTGAATTTTTCCAATTTTTTAAATAAAGTTTGTTCAGATGAAATTTGCCCCATCAATTAATTGAAATATTGTAAAACAGTACAATTTGTTGACCAGAATAAAGATTGGGACATATTATTCAGTTACAACATAGGTGATATTGGGCCTTTAAATGTGTATCTATTCGACACATTACCAAGAGACATTGCCGGGGCCTTTCAATCATAATAATATGCTAAAAATTCCCTTTCAGGTCAAGAGATTTCCAGAATTGATTTACCCACAAGTAAGATCACTTCCTGTTGTTGGGGTGGTAAGAATTTTGACGAGCTTTACGTCACATCCGCCAAACTTGACCTCACTGACGAGTTCGCTGGATCTGTGTTTAGAGTTACCGGCCTTGGCACAAGCGGAAGCCGTGCTGAGACATATTGGGGATAAATTTATATTGATGATGAATGGATTTATATGTAACAAAAGATGACAAAATGAAAAAAGAGAGCTGCTTTTAATATGCTGTATCTATGAATAAAGTCCATGCTATCAATTCATGTATTTAGTGCAATAAGATATGTCCACTAAGATAGCCTATATGATTTTGTTAATTTTACAAATAAATATTAGTTTTAAAAAAATTGCAAGAAAACGTTTTATTGCATTTTATTATAGTATTTGGTCCAGAGAGAAACATATCAAGAGTTTTCTGAAATTGAGCTACAACAAAGGGTCTAAATATGACATCGAACAAAATGACCGTCACTGGACAAAATCCCCTTTCTGCTCATATTCTATCTTTGAAATTTTTATATAAAGCATACCTATTTCAGTCGTGTTGAATTATAATGGCTATTTCTACAAGATTTGTTATATCGATGCTACCTGGCAATGGGACTGGGGTTGTTTGTGTGCGTCTGGGGTCTTGAAATGAAATGAAAATAATGTGGTTTAACGTCCTACTGTAATGTTCCTAAACGAAGCTGATGAAGCCGGCACACGCCATATAGTGTGCTACAAGGGTAATTTTGCCCGGGTAGCGGTGCTACGGCCTACTTATATCGAATTCCAATTGCCAAGGGATATTTTACATGCACGCCAATGACTACGCGGGACCTTGGTTTTTCTCCCCAGCCGAACGACTAGACAGCTGTCCATGTCAGGCCCTCTGTCCTGCATCACTGACAAGGGGAAACACCGGAAAATCTGAATGAACTTTCTCGGCCAATGCAGGGAGATCGAACACAGCGGCAGACAAACTCGCTCGTGAAAACGTCTTTGACTCCCTTAGTCGTAAGTGAATTCCGTTGTGGTTTAATTCTATTTTATTAGACAATCTTGTTCATAATTACACCGAAATGCATCCTTTTTAAATATACAAGCCTTTGTTAGGTCGAATAAAAGCGAAATGGTACAAGTAATCGAACATTGCAACCATTACACTTTTTGCTCAATTCAATTTTCTGTTTACAATCGCGCGCGCGACATTTTTTATTATCACGATTGTTTGTTACGATGCAGAATTTTCTGAAACTTGAAAGTCTTCCGAGAACGACGACGATGGGACGCATCTGAACCCCTGTAATTTTTTGATGTCCCACATTCCATTAGACCCCCTTGGAAGTTCGAATTTGAAGAAGAGACCCCCCCCCCTCGCATAACACAGGTCCCCATCGATACTAAATGGTACGTATCATTTAATTTCGATGGGGACCTATGTAATGTGGGGGGGGGGGGGGCACCTTCTCTTCTTCTAATTCGAACTTACAATGATGCCTTTACGTGCAGGGTCAACATAGGGTGGGTCCATTCCACCTTCTTTTCTTCGAATTCCAACTCCCTCTAGTGCCTTTACGTGCGCGGGTTAACCTCGGGTGGGTCTAAGTCTCATGCAAACGAAAGCGCACACTTTCCTTATCAATTCCGTGGCTGACAACGTAGACCTGGGATTGTAATAATTTATACATATAGAGAAGCGCTACGTGAATACACATTAAACAACTTTAACAATTTTCTAAACAATTTGAACTGTTGAACTCACAAAAAAAATGTTGTTTTTGTCAATAAAGCCGTTGTTTTGATTCGTGAATTCTGACCAACTCATAAACTTATTCCAGCCCCAGCCATCGGTAGAAGTCACAAACTGGTGGACTTTACTATCTGTCCTTTCGTTGGAAAGACCTTTATCAGTCATATTTAGAAGCGATATGACACATTTGGCATTACGAGTATCTTTAGTTGATTCCGCGCGTTTGTTCAGTTTCAGATAAATAGACAGATACGATCCGCCATCATCATACTTTCTGGCACGAATAGACCATGGTAGACCTTGAATATAATGATATTCACTACATAAACTCTCACCATTTTGTAGATTAACATCATCGAATTGAAAACGTGTTATAAACGTCTTTCCCATTCGATTCTCTATAGTTCCGATTTGTTTCGTTAAAAGTATTTTATCAATCACTGATTCTACAAACCACGTGTATTTTACATCAGGAATAGCTAACTTTCGTAAACTACTGTCTTCTACTTCGCCTTCAACATGTGGTATTCTGTTTAAAACCTGGACAATAGATCTATCTTCTATAACATCTACGGTACATTTAACACTGGCTTTTAAATCCTCAATTAATACTTCCATCTCTCTCATGAGTTTGTCCGTTGAATCTATTTCCTCTTCACGGGACTTCTGAATCTTGACTTTTATCTGCTCGCCAATTTCTTTCGCCCCAGAACAGATTTGCTCAACTTTTTTGTCGACAGCCTCACAAGACGTTTTTGCCGAGTGGTCGATATCTGTTTTAACTTTAGTCAACGTTTCGCAAAATTGTTCAAATTGAAGAATTTTAGTTCCTATATCGTCTTGTAAACTTTTTAGCTCATCTCTGGTTTGAATGTCAATGTCTTTCGCAAGGAGATCAACGAATATATGCGAACTGTGGCTTGTGACAAAACAGTCAGAACAAACAGCTATTGAACAATCTTTACAATAACATCGCACTTCTTTATTTAGGTGATCGGGACAAACATCTCCGGGAGCTGAGATGGTTCCCCGAGTTCCTCCCCGAGGATTCTCCAGGGCTTCTGCTATGGGGACTAACACGTGGTTATGGCATGATCTAAGCGCATCATGCATTTTTCTGCAAGAACTACATAAATATTGTTCACAGTCCTCACATTTGAACTCGGAATTAACGCCAGTTTTACAAACCTCACATGGTGGAATTTCTCCGGTACGAATATCACTTAACAACTCATGTTCGATATCAATATCTAAATTAGACTTAAATTCACTTAAGCCACCATCGGGAATGTGAACATCATGGCGACACAGGGGACAGTGGAACCTATTGTTACTAGATACTTTGTTGGTATAATCTTCTAGACAGGTGAAGCAGAACGTATGACCACAGTCGATTATTTTAGGTTGCTGAAAGTCGTTTAAACAAATACTACATACTGACTTATCTTGGTCGGCTGTAGCCATGCTGATTTGAGTCGATACTACTTACAAACTCAAGCGACACATTTATGGGTACATCTAAAATCACCAATGACACAAATCATTAAGAAACACAAATCATGTCTCAGCCAGCTTTTGCACGTCACGTTTAAGTCTTCTCTGATCACAGAAATAATGTATCTTGTCTGGTTGGGCATGATTAAAGCCCACTCTTACAAATGTACCCTGAAAAACATTAATTCATGACATTTTAACTCGACAATACGACATTTTCATCCGTCACAACGACATTAAGAATGACGTAATGTCGTGTAAAAATGTCGTATTGTCGTGTTAAATTGTCGGGATGCCGGATTGTCGTGGTGTCGGATTATCGGTCATATTCCTCTCAATACTATGAGTATGTACACTGAAAGTTCCACGGAATTTGCAGCGTGGGGCCTGGCAAAGAAAGGTGTCTAAAACTGTTTATGGGACAAAAATAACCTCCTGTGTACACATTGGCGTGCTCATAAAAAAATCCTACAAAGTCGATAAGTGATGATGAATTGTCACGGTCCATTGCAAATTGCTTTCATGTCACTCTACATAGCGTAACTTTGGAAATGTAAGAACATGAAATGAAATGAAATAAGGTTTAACGTCCTACTGTTATGCTCTAGGAGCCAGGGTGGCTAAGTGTGTAAGACGCTGGCTCGCTAGTCTGGAGGTCGCGGGTTCGTCCCTGGTGCTGCCCTAAAAATGCATAAATATTTTCCGGCTTGGTTTCCTCATGTCAGGACAGCTGTCTAGTCGTTCGAATGGGACTAAAAATCGAGGTCCCGTGAATACATTGGCGTACACCTAAAAGATCCCTTGGCAAAGACGAATGACTACTGAAATGGTAGTCACGGTGACTCAGTGAGTAAGACGTTGCCTTGCCTACGTTTAGGTCTCGTGTCCGATCACTGAGTTAGCTGAGAAAGCTTACCGGGAACTTTGCAGGGTTCTTCCTCTTTGCAGTGGTAGAGGGCATGACAGGGGATAACGTATATTCTTTAGGATGGGCAGAATATCGAGAACGTAAAAGACCCCACGACACTGGGAATTCAGTATAAGAGTAGGCCGCAGCGCAAAGTCCCCCCCCCCACCCACACAGTACACTGTATAGCATTTTCCCGGCTTCGTTAGCCCATTCAGAGCAGAACAGTAGCGCGTTAAATACAATTTCATATCATTCAATCTTCCTAATTTTCTGCGCCAAGCGGGCTATTGAAGATAGGCATACACTATGCAGAGTTCTATGATGGAAATTTTAAATGGATCGTGGCATTCCTTCGTAACAATTTAACTGTGAGGGATTATTTTATGTGCACGACAATGTGTACACAGGAGCTTGTTTTTGTCCCGTCTACACAACTAGACACTGTACTTTGCCAGACCGTTATCCTGTCCTACCGACAAGGAGAAACCACGCTGTAAAATCTCGGGGAACTTTCTTGACCAACATCAGGATCAGTGTATAATCATAATATTGAGAGGAATATGGCCGATAGTCTGACATCACAACCTGACATCACGACATTTTAACCCAACAATACGACATTTTAACCCAACAATACGACATTTTAACCCAACAATACGACATTTTAACCCAACAATACGACATTTTTACTCGACACCATGTCGTGATGTCGGGTTGTCGCCTTATTAGGGGCATATTCCTGAAGCAACGGCCCGAGAAATCCCTCTCTGGCTCAAACGGAACACTGCAAGGAGTATGTATGAAGGGCGATAGCGACACCACGATATCACGACATGATATCAATCCGCCACCATGCTTTGTCGCTTTGTCGACTTGTCGCCTCGGAAGTTAATCTCGGTCATGCGCAAGCATTACACACTTAGTCTCGATCGCGCTATAGGCCGAATGTTGGCGGACAAACGGGGCGAGGGCTTCTGTGCCAACTCAAAAATATGGACCTATCGATTAAATTCTAATAGTCAGTAAAGAACACGAGCTTCTTGTTTATACAGTACCTTCGCGCAAACGCATTGATTAACTTCCGAGGCGACAAGTCGACAAAGCGACAAAGCGAAATAATTGTATTTTGTCGACTTGTCGCTTTGTCGGGTTGTGAATAAGTTGATGGCGACAAAGCGACAAGTCGACAAAATTGACCCGACAAGTCGACAAAATGAGGGCGACGATTGTCGGGTTAGTTTGTCGCGTTGTCGGGTTGATTTTGTCGACTTGTCGCTTTGTCCCCTTCACAACCCGACACAGCGACAAAGCGACAAGTCGACGAAATGCAATTATTTCGCTTTGTCGTGCCGCGACTTGTCGCCTTCCCAACTCGACAAGTCGACGATGTAGAATGGCCGCTAACAGCCACCATACCTATTAGAGAAGATAGTAGGCCTACTGCACACCAGTACTCTGTACATTATTAATATCTGAAGACGCCCTTAGAAGGCAGATAGCTAGCTTATAATTTAATGTATGACATAATGAAGTAAAGTGGGAGATTTTCTTACCTGGACGTATATTTTATTTATTTATGTATATATATATGTGTCTACGTAACATCTCGCTGAAGCGTAACTTGATAGAACATACCAGTATGATACTCCACTCATTAAAGCCCGATTTGTTAGAGTTATTATATACTGTTTGCGGGCACACACTGAAGCACGATTTGTTATAGTTCTTTATACGATCATTTTCTGGAACTGGAAGCTTGTATTCTAAGAAAGATGTTTATACACGGCGATTTACCTAACCTTGTTGATACATATTCATAGAAACATCTACTTTCAATACGCCCATATTGGTCGAAGGGATATGTTAAGTCACGTGACTTGCTTGTGTATAGTCTTTATAATACAAGTATGGCCGTCGTTAAGGAGTTGTGTTGTGACTATAATACCAAAGTCGAAAACACAAAATAAACTTTGAGAATTTATTTTTTTTAGAAGTATATTATATTCTGCTTCCATTTAATTTAATTGAATTGAATGAGTTTATTTAGTCTCTGTGTGTGTGCAAGGTGTGAAACGGAGTAGAAGTGCAGTAGAAAACAGTATACGTCTAATGATTGGATATGGAGGCCATTCAGGATAGAGTTTTATTCTCGAAGTATGAAGTAGATGGATCTATGTGTGCAGAATTGTTTATTGCTTGTAATAATTATATGAGTTTATCCTCCTGCTTGCAGGGGGGGGGGGGCACGGTGGCTAAGTGGATAAGGCGATGGTTCGCTAGCCTGGAGGTCGGGTGTTCGATCCCTGCATTGGCCGAGAAAGTTCACCTCGTTTTTCCGGCGTGATTTCCCCTTGTCAGTGATGCAGAAGGAGGGCTTGACAAGGACAGCTGCCTAGTCGTTCGGATGGGACGAAAAACCGAGGTCCCGTGTACACATTGAAGTGCACGTAAAAGACCCCTTGGCAGTTGGAGTTCGATATAAGAGTAGGCCGTAGTGCCGCTGCCCGGGCAAAACTTCCCTAATAGCACACTGTAGGGCGTATGCCCGTCTTCAATTAGCTCAGGTTAAGTGCATAACAGTAGGACGTTAAACCCCATTTAATTCATTCATTCATTCCTGCATGCAGTAATGACAAGGCCTCCGTGCAGATAGATAATTTACCTAACCACGCGGGTATTGATAAATTAGTTTGTAGAAATCGTGGGGAATTTGTTATACCGGGCGGTAAATGAATATATTCCTGATTATATTCGTAATATGGAATTCGTAATGTACAATTTCTCACAAAGTTTGGAGTCACCGTGCGCCGCATTGTGTGGCTTCAATTCCACGCTTGCACGTTTTCTTCGGGTCATCCGGTTTCCTCCGACTGCGAAACGATTTAAAGGGACAGTCCCGAATTAAACAGAGTCTCAAAAATAAAAGTACGAGTACGTATTAAATTTAAACGCCAAAATATAGAAGAATGGTGTATGCACCCTGACTCTAAATTTCAGCTCAAAATATTGAGTCGCTTGGACGTGGGCGTTAAAACAGCTTATCCGGACACGTAACCCTTTTAAGATTTCGGGTTAATTCTTTCGTTGGGTGACCAGATAATCAATTCCAGTTCCTTTAGTGGTCTACGCGGTGAATGGTCCATGTACTGTACACGTTATTTTTATTTTAAAAAAGTCTGGTTTTATCCAATCACCGCATAATACAGTTTGGGACACCGGACTCTATTACCAGATAAAGACTGGCGGGTTAAAATTGTTGAAAACGTATCACATATATTGTGTTAGTTGCTCGACCCTAAGGTAAGGGATTTTAATGGATTTTAACACAAAAGTAAGCAGTTTTATTCCCAAAAACATTATCGGGATTGACTCTTTACTCAAATAAAATTGAACCACATACATGTATGTGTCGAGTGGGTGTTACCCCCCCCCCCTCTCTCTCTCTTTAAATATTTGTGTGCGCAATGCGAGTGGGTTAATTTCGCATCGACAGCAGAATTCTATATATTTGTAGGGGTTAATCTTTATCGCGACGATTCAAGAGGTTATTACAGTTTAGATAAAATAGTTTGTTTTCTAGGATAAGAATTATATCCATAGATAAAACCACTGTTAAAGATGCATTGAGGATATATTTGGACTAAACACATATTTAAAGAAACCAATTAATCTATCAAAAATTTGCTTCAATTCCCTTCCAAAACTCTGTTTTCGCCGGGGATACCTATAGCTGTAAGTAAGCAGTTGTTAAACACAATTTCTGCCAACTTAACTTTATTGTGGGAGGGTCCATATTTCAAAATGCATCTATCCTTACTTTTTTTTACATTTACCTTATTATTGAGGCCTAAATAAATTCTTAACTATTTCTGTCAACTTCTTTTTACACCTTTAAATTGCAGAGTATTTTGTACGTTGACAACACGCAATGTTCCCAAAACCGCCTAACCATTTGAGCAAGAAATAACAACTGCTCCCTGACCTAAGCTAGCAGACAACAAGCCAGCAAATCCTGTCGGGTTGACAGTTAGTGACTCCCTGACAGTACTGCCCAGTCCTTGCCCCATGGGCGATTTTCGCGTAATCTAGTATTTTTCTAGTAAGATTGGGTGTCGATACTTTTCATAAATACCAAATTGCCATACTTTTATTGGAAATAACCAGCCGATAAATACTTTGCTGGGAACCCATCTTTAAGATATAACTTATTGTTTATTGTCTACAGTATTAATGGCGACACAGTATTTGTCCTGCATTAAACAAGTTTAAAGCGAGAAAGCCAAAACATAATTATTTCTATGGCTTTTGCTCAGTAGGTGATCAACTCACTATTATACGATCTTTGGCATTATTTCCCACCCTTCAAAATCATTGACACAGGAAATAATAACACAATTACCTCCCTTGTTTTCCTATTGACAACATGGAAAAAACATCTCCAAAGGTTGGAATTTGAGGTTGAAAATGATATTTTTTGACAATATCTCAGCTGGCAATTGTGAATTATAGGATTAATAGGATTATTATTTAACAAGGTAGGACTCTTTATGGATACCATCTATATCGAAAGGAATCAAGGTCTTTTTTTTTAAAAAACAATATTTTATTGATTATTAACAGGCAAAGTAGATCTGTGGGTTATATACATTGTACATGCACGTCAAGTGTTGTCAAAATCGGTTCAAACTTAAGACCTCTACAGTGTTCACAAGCCTAAAACGTAATTTTACGTCCAATCAGGGCCAATAATTCATGAAGTTACAGTCTGATATATGCTAATATCGCCAGGAACTGGGGATAAAAATTGTGACCTGTAGAGTGTTCACAGACAATTGTGGACGGACGGACAGAGGCGATAACAATATACGTCCACGTGAAAATGTGGGCAAATAAAGAAACAAAACCAAATAGGATTGTGTTTTGACCTGCACTCAATAAATAAATACTATTGGATGTAACAATACAATAAATGTATGTTTAATTTTATTCAGAAGAAAAGCATCTGTATAAATTGGTAATCTTACATTATCAGTTTTATTCAGACACACATATCAAAAGTTAACGTATAGGCCTAAAGGGGAATAAATCTATCAGTTTTATTCAAAAGTTAACGTATAGGCCTAAAGGGGAATAAATCTATCAGTTTTATTCAAAAGTTAACGTATAGGCCTAAAGGGTAACAAATCTATCAGTTTAATTCAAAAGTTAACGTATAAAGGGTAATAAATTTAAATTCTCACTGTTTATTATCATAATAATATAAATATTTAAAAATTGCTCTGGCTGTATATACACTTACCGAATGCATAATAATATAAGTATTTAAATATTGCTCTCAATTTTCTGGCTGTATATATATACAATAACGGAATGCATAGGTACTAAAATTTATCTCAATTAACATTATCTGTAATTTGTATCAACAAACATTATCTTTAAAGCGAGAATTTCCAATTTTCTAAGAAAGTCAAAACATAATTATTTCTATGTCTTTTGCTCAATATGAATGAATGAAATGGGGTTTAATGTCCTATGTTTAAGCACCTAACCTGGGCTAATTGAAGATTGGCATACGCCATACAGTGTGTGCTAAGAGGGATATTTTGCCCGGGCAGCAACTGAACTCCAACTGCCAAGGTTTTTTTTACGTGCACGCCAATGTGTACACGGGATCTCGGTTTTCCGTTCCATCCGAACGACTAGGCAGCTGTTCTTGTCAGGCCCTCCTTCTGAATCACTGACAAGGGGAAATCACACCGGAAATTTTGCTCAATAGGTTATCAACTCACTATTTTATATGACCATGGGCATTAGCCATTATTTCCGACACTCAAAAAGCAAATAACAACACAATTACCTCCCTTGACATGGGGCAGCGATTTCCCAACATTGGAATTTGAAAATAATATTTTTGCCAATATCCAGCTGACAATAGTGAATTATAGGATTAATAGGATTACTCTTGTACAAGGTAGGAGTGTGCATAGAATCCATCTATCTTAAGGCTTTATTATAATAAATTTTAAAAATATAACTCAAAAATTTTAAATTCCATCTTTCAATCGCCACAATCTGTATTTATATCAATTAATAATAATAATGATATCATCATTTATAATAAAGCGAGAAAAACATACTTTAACATTCACTCAAATTAAACTAGGTCATTTGGGGACTAACATATGGTTTTTAATTTTACTTAAAAAATTTGCTTGCATGTATGGGTGCTAGCTATGGTAGGAAACCGGAGGACCTAGTGAAAAAACATGAGGTTGGACAGATGACCCTACCTCTTGTCCCGTACAACCAGGGATTCTACTTTCAATAACTAAGAAAGAGGCAACATTACTTAATAAAACAATGCTAATCAAATATAAAATTAAAACAGTGTCATATAGAAATGTGCTTTATATGATTACCAATAACTGACTACTGTAAACAAGTTCATGTGTAACACATGACGCAATTACAATGTATATGGAATACAAGTTACTTAAAGAGTTTCTTTCAGCAACGTTTCGACAATAAGTCCGTGTGTCTTGTCATATCAATAAACAAGATGGTGTCACATGACAGTGTAACATGACAGTGGCTTGGCTTACAGTATATTTTGCTCCCATTACAAAAATTAATTCATATTATTACATGTACAATAATAAAGAAAAGAGAGAGAGAGCGATGGGGTTTAACGTCCACTTGACACAAACTAGGTCATTTCGGGACTAACAAATGGGGTTTAACGTCCACTCGACACAATCTAGGTCATTTCGGAACTAACACATGTTTCAATTTTAATTCAATGCTTGGCTTGCGGGTGGGGGTCTTTAGCAGTGGGAGGAAACTGGAGGACCCAGAGAAAACCCACAAGGTTGGACAGGCAACCCTACCCCTTTATTACGTACAACCAGGGAATCGAAACCACGCCAGTTGACTCAATGACAGAAGGGGATAGGAGAACTCGGCGAAAACCAACATGTTTTAGCCCACAACCCTACTCCTTTTCGAAATCACACCACTATTTTGGTCCAAATATGTCATCATTTTTATTATTTATAACACAAATCCAATAAGTGTTCCGAACGTCGCTGCCATAACGCACAACATTAACTCCTCTTTGTGGAACAGATCCGTGATCCCCATTCGGTTGGCCTTGCTATATCTATACAGATCAAACAACGGGAGCAGTACGTGTAACACATCCGGTACCATCAACCCTATGTTCCTGGCATTCTGGAACCGTTGCCCACGCCCATGGATCACATGGGTAATAAACTGGTTGGACAGACTGATCATGATGTGCATGCTGTTTATCGTTAATATAACTAGAATCTTCCACGATGCTATCTCGTTCTCCGCATTACACAGATTCAGGACGACAACCGTCACGATTATTTCCGTCATCATGAAATAAAAATGGTTGGAATAAAACTGGAATATTTCTTCGTTGTAATAACTGAAAAATGACCACCAGCTGTAGTAATGGGGATAAATATTGGCCAGGTATAACACGAACATCGTCTTACGAACTGTCCCTACTCTACACAGTTTATATAAGTATTTTATACTTTCGTATGACATTAACACAAATAACACGGTGAAGATCCAGATTTTAAACGTTTCCTTCGTGGCATTGAAATATACATGTTTATAACTGACGGCGCCAGGAGCTTCATATCGACCTGTAAGAAAATAGAAGATTTATTTATGCAATATGTGAAATTGTGAATGTGAATGAAATCGGGTTTAACATACTTTTCTGCATCAATGATAGAAAGAGACAGATGAGGTTAAGACAATCATGCCAGAAGGGAAATTTTGTTCTGACAGTACATGTAAACAGCTCTTCATTCAATTCCCTATGATTCCCATTCCTCCCGATCGACTAGATTGCTCCATTGAAAAAAGAAACCATATCGGCAAATCCTGAAGAACCTTTTGCTTGGCCAATACTCAGGACTCACTGAGCCACTGTTGGGTGTGCAGCAGAGTGGTGGGGATGCCAATATAATGCCGAAGTAACTGATATTGATCATAATCAAGTGTATCATATTATAATTGAAAGACTGTCAAATTATTTTCGGGGGGGGGGGGGCTATTTACCGGGGCAGGGAATACATACAGCTCTGGGTTCTATGCGGTCGTGACATCTTACCTCTAAAAATTGTATCAAAACAGGAACAGGTACAACTTGATCTATCAATTGGTGGTTTATCTGGTACCCAAATCATCGAATAAAATACACCTAAAAAATACACAAACAATTCTTTATATTTAAAAAAGTTTAATAACAAAAACATGTGGGGTTGTAATAAAAAAAGTGCAGGAAAAGAGTTTAATTTTATTTCAATCATTTGCTTGTGCGTAAGGGGTCTTTAGCAGTGGGAGGAAACCGGAAGACCAGGAGAAAATCCACGAGGTTGGACAGGGAGTGCGGGAGGAGCACAATAAACTGATAAGACAAACCTGCAGACAAGACATTACAGACATTGCAGGAAATAAACAACAAATAAAGCAAGTGAATGGATCCAGGGGGAGATTGGGGGGGGGGGGCAGTGATAATGACTACTTGTTTGACCCAGTTTCAAGGGGAGGGTGGTAGTGATAAATAATGACTACTTGTTTGACCCAGAAGCTATGACATGAAATGTAGGCTAATACTGATGGACATTGGACATGCAGGTATTGTGCTTCTGGTGTAATTTTGCCTTGACAGGAACGTTTATGTCCGCTCTTCTCTGAATGATACCTGAGTTGTTTTATTGTCTCATACAATGATTAGACGATTATAGTTCCTTGATGGGGGTGGTGTTCTGCACCACAAATAACAGGAGTATGGTGCTGGCTCACCGTAAAATCTCGCAGAAAATCTTTTGTCATTGAATTGCAGATCCAAATTTTACTTAAATTGTCATCAATGTTCATTGAATGATACAAAATAAAGGAAAATGTGGGGGTAGGGTAGGGGGGTCGAACAATGGTTTAGACTGGTACATGCTTTAGATCATATGGTCTGTTATTAACTCAACTGCACCAGGAGTAGAGAGGGAGAGAAATGGAAGTTTAATGTCCACTCGACACAAACTAGGTAATTTCAGTACAAACATATGGTTCATCTCTATCTCAATAATTCGCTTGCGCGTAGGGGTCTTTAGCAGTGGGAGGAAACTGGAGGATCCTACTCCTTGTCTGCAAGCAGGGAATTTAAAACCATGCAAAGACAGACCTTATTATGGAATGTGCACACATTAACCACTCGATCACCCCCTCCCCCTGCCAGAAGGAGTAGGGTTGCATGCCCAACCTTGTGAGCTTTTTCCATGCATAAAAAATTAACACAAAATTACCTAGTTTGTGTAACCTGGTCATTAAATCTCTCTCTCAAATAAAATATTCCAAACTGACCTAGTTTGCGTGGAGTGAAGGTTAAACTCCCTCTCTCAAATAGGGGGGGGGGGGTGGATGGCTAAATGGTTAGCGGTTGTAGTGACAAGGAGTAGGGTCACATGTCCAACCTCGTGGGTTTTCTCCAGGTCCACAGTTTCCTCCCACTGCTAAAGACCCGTACGGGAAGCGAATTATTTGAAATAAAATTAACTAGTTTGTGTCGGATGGACGTTAAACCTCATTTCTCACCCCCCCTCTCTCTCTCTCTCTAAATTAAAATTAATACTAACCTATATGAAGGAATGGTAAGAATATAAGAATAAAGGCACCAAGCAGGAAGCCCTGTGCTTTGTCGATCAGGTTAAAATCTGATGAAGTATAATGAAGACTGGTCAACTGTTTTTCCATATAATCTTTGATGGACATATCAGGCTGTCTCTGTCGTGGGCGTGGCCACGCGTCTTTTTGTCTGCAAAATCAGAGTAAGAGTAATAATAATGAGTATATTTATAATGCAGTATATCCATAAACTAAGTTTATGCTCATACACATGTAATTATTATCACTGTTACGTAATAAATTAAAATAAAATCTAAAGTTGGCGACTTTTTAGGGAACCAAATAGGATTTTCGATAACTCCCCTTTATAATTTACACTAAACAGCATCAGGGAATACAGTATAGCACTAATAAAAAAAAACAAACTTTAAATTAACAATATCATAAAGTTTCTGGTATTTAAATAAATCTAATGACAACTTCTTCACCAAGCCTGGAAATAAGGCACCAGGCAAAGATTCAGGCTTTGTCAGGCACAGCTTCCCTGATGTCTTTCATTTTGTCTGGCACTGTTTTGTCTTTTCTATTGATATTATTAATACATGTCCGGTACTCTTTCATTAGTGCCGACATTTTGTCAGGTAAATCCAAAACTGTTATTTCCAGGCCTGTTTTTCACAATAGTTAAACTTTTACTATTTAGTAAAGTTGTGACGAAATAAAATCTAGACAGCCTAACGTCTTTCATCTATTCTAGACTTGGTTGGATAAGTATTTCTTCTCTGTTATAAAATCGTACAATGTAACATGTAGGTTCAATACCTACAGCAATAAATAAATCAAGTAGTTTATATTTACTACTTAATAGGGGTAGCTGAGACTTGCTGAGAGGATAGAAAGAGACAAATGGGGTATAACATTCACTTGACAAAAACAAATTTTTTTGGAGACTATTATATGGTTTAATTCTTTAAAAAATTCACTTGACACAAACAATTTTTTTTGGAGACTATTATATGGTTTAATTCTTAAAAAAATTCACTTGACACAAACAATTTTTTTTTTGAGACTATTATATGGTTTAATTCTTAAAAAAATTCACTTGCACACAGCCGTCAGACGTCTTTAGCAAGGGGGGGGGGAACCAACAGACAGCAGAAATACCAAGAGGTTTTACAAATAACTCTACTCCTTAAAATGGTCAAATGTACCAGCTGGGAATTGAGATTGGTGTTGTACATGTAGTTCACATCTGCTCTTTAATAGCAATGAGACCTAGACTCTGGGGACTACACCAAACCACTATGCGTGCGACCAGGGGTGGATTGGGGCCGGCAACTGCCCCGGGCTCCCTTGTCGGAGCGGCCCCGCTGGGAATTGAGACTGGTGTTGTACATGTTATTCACATCTGCTCTTTAATAGAAATGAGACCTAGACTCTGGGGACTACACCAAACCACTATGCTTGCGGCCAGCAACCGCCCCGGGCTCCCGTGTCGGAGCGGCCCCTTTTACTGACCTGGAAAATTTTGAAAAATGAACACCAAATATGCCATGTGGTGGCGTATCTGCTTTATGAGGACGGGACTAAGATATGCTCTTTTCCTGAGTCAATGAATGTTTAACACCAGCCTCAGGAAACCCAGGAATGTCTCGCACTCATATTCCACCAACAGACCAGCTATAATCAAACTTGCTGAGGCCTTAAAACAGAATTTTTTTGAGATCGCAACAAACAGGGTGCAGGCGACATAATAATTAGTAAATATACTGGCGACAGTGTCAGGTAAATCCGATGAAATTTTTGGATGAAATTCGGAATCCCCATTGCAGAATTCAGAATTCCAGCCCACACCAAACACACCCGGCCCAGAAAGTCCTTTCCAGACTCATGTGATGGCTTGGCGGCCCGTTAAGCCACCGGCCACATACAACATGATCATCATCACTCCATGGCCGGTCCAAAATTGGGACAAAATTAAATTGTTCATTTTTTATCCGACCGGCCCCTCGGGCGATTGTCTGACTGTCCCCTTGGGCCAATCCGCCCCTGCGTGCGGCACTTAGATGATTACCCTTTGCTCCAATGCTTCAGGATCTGGACATGCATATACATGTATGTAAATGACTGTGATAGTAAATATAGCTCAAAGTCAAGGAGATGGTCATAAATCAGAATACCGGTATCCATTTGCTGGGGGGGTGGATGGCTGGGAGGGGGAATTGGTGAATGGGGAGAGAGAGAGAGAAATGGGGTTTAAAGTCCACCCAACACAAACTACGTCATTTTGGGACTAACGTATGGTTTTCAATTTTTATTTCAATTATTCGCTTGCACGTAGGGGTCTTTAGGGCTGAAAACCACAGCCGTAAGCCAGAGGTGACCAACCAGCTAGAGGTTGGATGGCCGAATGGTTAGCATGCACGTGCTGTATCATAAAGCCTGACGTGGTTTCGAATAATATGTGGTTGTATGTTAGCCCTGAAATGACCTAATTTGTAGACATTAAACCCCATTTCTCTCTCTCTTTTTTTATTTATTATTAAGAAGCAGATTATCCAGGGATCTTTTACGTGCATGCACATGTGTACACAGAAACTTGGTTTTCCGTTCCATCCGAATGACTTGGCAGCTGTCCTAGTCAGGCCCTCCATCTGTATCACTGACAAGGAGAAACCACGCGGAAAAATCGAGATAAACTTTCTCGGCCAATGCAGGTATCGAAGACCAGACCTCCAGGCTAGCAAGCCAGCACCTTACCCACTTACCACGTGGTCCCCCCGTTTTTAGTAGGCCTAATTGCATTTGAATAATTACTTTTAAACATTGGGAATGCAACCGATTTCCTCGTCTTTACGCCGTGAGTGTATAAATAGACTTTTTATAGGTGTGATTCATGAGCTTACAAGGTCTCCTATAAGATAGGGATGACAATATAAAATTCAACTATCCTGTATGGCTTTAGTTCTTTGATGCAGAAGGAGGGCCTGACAAGGACAGCTGTCTAGTCGTTCGGATGGGACCAAAACCGAGGTCTCGTGTACAAATTGGAATGCACGTAAAAGATCCCTTGGCAGTTGCAATTCGATATAAGAGTAGGCCTAAGCGCCGCTGCCCGGCCAAAATTTCCCTCATAGCACACTGTATGGCGTATGCCCGTCTTCAATTAGCCCAGGTTAGGTGCTTAAGCGTAGGACGTTAAACCCCATTTCAGTCATTCATTTCTGGATAGGGCCTTCCAAAACCTTTACAATGACACCAAAATGAGCTTGAAAGGACCTCTATTAATGAATGAAGTTATGTCTAATTAATTGTCGCTAGCATTTTTGCCTGAAAAACAAAGAAGGATAAGTGAGCCCATCGCGCGATGTCGCTAACTGTAACTGTGTAAAGTAAAACTACAAGGAGTACAGGTATGTAATGATTCAAATAAGCCACCCATAACTCAACGACGTCCATACACGACCGGTATCAGGACAAGCCGGACCAATAATTTAAAAAGCCATAATATATACAATGTACAGATTCTAAACTTTATTACAGGTAAATAAACCGATAATATTATTACCTGCCTGCCATGTTTGAAATTTCCGGTAATGAATCATTTCCGGTAAGATAACTCCATTTCTAATTATAATTAGGTCACAGCAGACGACACACACCTGTTGGCTTAACAGGTGTGCTGAACAGGTGAAAGATTGAAGATGAGAGAAAGAGAAATTTCTCTCTCTCCCTCTCTCTCTCTCATTTAGCACATATATCTGCTCAACCCAGAAATTGAGATTTTTAAACACCTACCTACGACAGACCAATTAGTAGGGCCTATAAATAAAATGGGTTTTAATGTCCTATAAAATCATATTCTTCTGCCCCGACAGAAGACGCACCACCGTCCACCATACAATGTGCTATGAGGACAGTTTTTACCGGACAGCGGCGCTACGACCTTCTCTTGAATCGTATTCCAATTGTCAAAATAACTTTTACGTGCACGCCAATGTGCACACGGGACCTCGGTTTTTCGTCCCCTCCGATCGACAAGACAGCTGTCCTTTCAGTTTCCAGCTCCGTTCTGCACCACTGACAAAGGGAAACCACGTCGGGAAATGATGTAGCTTACCATCTCGGCCAACACCGGGAGCCATCCGCGACCTCCAGGCTAGCGAGCCAACATCTTACCCACATAGCCAACCACTACCAAAGTCATACCAAACTTGGAAATTATCCCAATCCTCAGCATGTCATTTCCTCCAGCTTCCAGAAGTATTAAGTACTATTGGGGAGCAATAATGCGATCAATCTGAATGCAAGAGGGTCAACACAACTGAAAGACCGTGGGTGGGATTGGGTGGGAAAATCGACTACAAAGAGGGACATAGTTTGCATATCTCATGTCCACCAGTACTGCTGACTACCGCCCTCGTTGTCATATCTCATGTCCACCAGTACTACTGACTACCGCCCTCGCTGTCTTATCTTATGTTCACCAGTACTACTGACTACCGCCCTCGCTGTCTTATCTCATGTCCACTAGTACTACTGACTACCGCCCTCGTTGACGTATCTCATGTCCACCAGTACTACTGACTACCACCCTCGCTGTCTTAAGAAGAATGAATTGAATACATCATACTACATCAATGGGAAATGTCACGTGAGGATCCCCACACTCTCTTGGCCAACACGATCTCTTTCCTAGCAATTTAGCTTCCTATATTCACTCAACTTCTGCCCAAGCTATTCTGGGTTCGTTAAGCTATATATATGAGTGTAATATTTCGACGCACGCAAGTTTTGGGCGAGATATTTGTTATTTCACTGATCTGGTGTGCCCCCTCCCCCGCCCCTCAGCCCCTTGTGTTGTAGTTCACATATCTCTCCTATAATGATATAAACATGATTTTCGCATTGGCAATACGACCAAGAGTCTGGGGACTACACCAAACCACTAATGCATGCGGCACTCTGATGATTACCCTTTGCTCCAATGTATATGCCCCCCCCCCACCTGGACGAAATCCTGGATCCGGGTCTAAATGACTCGCACAGGGCATATTATATTTCGCTACTGTAATAACCTCACTCCACGATAGTTTTATACAAAATGGGCCTACAAATAATTCCCCAGTCTTTACACTTCACACCGCTGTGACCTCCGTTCACAATATTTTTTTTACGGGTAAACACATACGCAAACGAACAGTTCTATTGTTTCAAAGTTTCTGTTTTTATCAAATTCTCGTTCAATCTCCCAGACTTGACGCCGGACTTGCGGTGTCTGGCACCACCAACACCTTCCTGCTCAAATGCCCTGTTTCTCGAAATCTTCACTAAAGATACAATCCAAATTTTATTAGATACTTCAATTTTTGATTGGCTAAGCACTAAAATCAACCCAGTATTATCCAATCAAATTACACCGCCCCCGGATAAGATGGTTGTGTTTTGTTGTAGTGTCTGGCCCAGTCCTTTTAGAAAATCAATTTTTACAGTTTACAATGGATTCAAAATCCCCCAAATAACGACACTGCGTCAATTAATTTTATCCAATAATACATAATCTACTGCGATATCGCCTAAGAAAAGTTCATTTTTTAATTAAAGTAACTTCTTTCTTATAAAAAAGGAACTATTTTTTTATTTAATTGGCCTGGATGCAAACACTGGGTCAATATAAAGGACTTTACAATGGTTGAATTGCTGTCCAAAAATGAATGTATCACTACGCCATAATGTATTCAGGTTCAGTAAAAGTGAAATCTATAGCGAAGAATTATAATTATTTATTTCTGCATGTGAGAAGGGATTAGGTGATAAATGAAATACTCGTCTTTTTTATAATATATCAAGCATCTGTAAAATGAATGCAACAGACTATAGCAACAATAGTATTCAACGGGCAACTTAATAAATGAGCTATATATAGCAGTTTTTTCTCGAGGAGCCATAAACTAAAACAACAGTTTTGTGCAATAACAAAATCAAATTGTAATCATTGAAAAACATTTACAATTTATCTATTGAGCAAATTAATCTACAAGGATCATATTTCCTTTTTTTTAAAATTATTATTTGTTATTGAAACATCAGTATCAGGCCTACAGCCCATAGTACATGTGATATAATTACAGACAATATTAACATCAAAGGGAGAATATTTTCTATAACAATTGCTAAATATAAACCAATATTCCATGCCATGATGAGGGAGATAAAATACATTCATATTCATTTTACGTTTGTAACATGGTTTTTCATATGAAGACCGCTAAAGATTCACTGTTTGATTATTTTATACACAAGCTGTGTTACCTAGCGCAAAAACAAAATAATCCGCATTGAAAGACCAAATTTCAATGTCGGTATTTTCAAGGCTCAATACCACTCTTGTTGTAACTGAATAATAATATGTCCTAATCTTAATTCTGGTTAACAAATTGTCCTATTTTACAATATTCCAATTAATTGGTGATACAAATTTCACCTTATTCATCTAAATGATTTCAAAAGCCTAACGTAAACCCTTAAACATCTAGTACTTAGAATAAGGCTATTATTTTTTTTTCTTGAGATGTCACGCCAGCAAGAGTGTTACTTTCCCTTTAAATGGGGCGTATTTTCTTGTTTACTTGGACATTACTGGAAACACTGGATTGGCTCTTCCACCATCTATTCTGACCCCCTCCCCGTATTTTCTTGTTTACTTGGATACTACTGGAAACACTGGATTGGCTCTTCCACCATCTATTCTGATTTCCTCCCCCGTTATATAAGATGATTCCTCAGAGAGAAGGAATTGAACGAGTTTAGCGACATCTTCTGGTTCACCGATTCTCTTCAATGGTATAATAGAACTCTGGGTTGTATGTATCTTAAATAGAAATAATCAATAATCAAATACCATTAAGGTGACTACAAACGATTTTAAACAAGGTTTCCATAAATCTTAAATATATATTGATAAATAATCCCCTATGAAGCACAAGCAAAACATTTTTTTTTTTGGTGAGAAATTAATTTAAATTTAAACCGGAAGTGACATAGTTGGTTCCCCATGATCACTGGTCTCTATGGCAAGTATACAGATTCGGCATACGTTTACTGCTGAATTGTGTTCACGCTTCGTCCTTTGTCAAACAATCTGACCAAATTGGCTCTTTATTAGGATATTTTAAACATTGAATAATTAAACGGCATTTCATATATTTTATTTGAGCGGCATTTAGTAATGGACACACTAATAAATTGAAATGAAACGAAATGGGGTTCAACGTCCTTCTCTTTTACTCCGATTGGGCGGAGGAAGACGGGCGTACGCCATACAGAGTTCACCACTTTAGATACCTACCCCCATGCCAAATAGTGATAGAAATGGTACAGTCATTTGTGTTGTTGGCACATTTAGGATCAAACGAATGTCTTGGGAATTCTCGACCTGGTTTCAGTGGCATAAGAGGAAGGACTTAGCAGGGACTCATGAAAATCAAGCGCCCCCCCCCCCCCGCATACTCTTTACTCGAGTTGCACGTCACAGAATCTAATGAAGAGCAAATGTACCCCTATGGCACACTGTATGGCGTATGTCCGTCTTTATTACTAGTACTAGTCTGTGTCACCCAGACCCCCATAGGTACAGACAAGTAGTACGTTTATCCCCATTTTATTTTATTTGCTAGAAAAATAGGACTTTTAACAGTCGGGGATGTTCGTTCGTTACTGGCCGCATTTTTTTATACTTACATCCGGTGGTTCCTGTATTCCAGCATTTGCTCTAAATTCAGACCGTGTGTAACCCGGGCTGAAATAAATAAAAAAAACGCCAAATTGATGAAATGAAGAAAGGGAGGGGAGAGGGGGGGGGGTAACGTGTATGTTTGAGATCATAATGTCTGTCATTGAGTCAACTGCTCTCACCAAAACCATATCCAGTAGACCATCGAAATCCCCCCCCCCCCTCTCCCCCCCTCTCTCTCTCTCTTTCTCTTTCTCTCTCTCGGCCTCCAGATTGAGTTGGGGAGGTTATAGATCGTTAATTTCTATTGCCATATTATTTTAGCACTAGTTAGGGAGTGTAAAATAAAGGTGTCACTCTTACCAAATACTGTTACATCTTACGCCATATTCTGCCATTTCTAAAAGAACATACAAGATTTTACAGTATCACCAAAACAGAAACTGAATTAGTTTAGACAATATTTTATTCGTTTGAAAAGGATTGAACAACAGGCAAAGCCTATATGAATGACTGTAGATTCAACGTTACTACCCTATAGAACCTTGTGTGGGTAGGGGGGGGGGGTAGCACGTGCGCTTCAGACCATAAGTCATGTGACGGAAATTGATTCCGAGCTTGTACGTGATAAGGAATAGAATCACCTGTCCAACCTCGTGGGTTGACTCTGGGTCCTCCGATTTCCTCCCACTGATAAACGACCCCTACGCGCATGTGAATTATTGAAATAATTTTTTTTTTTAAAAACACATATTAGTCCCGAAATGACCTAGTTTGTGTGGGCGTTCAACCCCATCTCTTTCTCTCCCTTTACCTCTTTCTCTCTCTCTCTCCCTATCCTTGGGTCTGTACCCCGAAATGCAAAGTACGTCATTGACTATAATTTATCTATACATACCCGCAGCAAATAAATGTGTAAAATGATTCAGGGCTGCTTTCGTCATGGAATACACCGGAAGTAAGGGGTACTGGAATTATAAATATGGTTTAGGCATAAAACTACACAATATCAATATTTTCCAGAAACAAGCCGTTAAGTCGAGCTGACAATTCCAAATATAAATATCTCTAATGATCACGCATCAAAATTATTTACAGAAAACAGATTTTGGCCGCCTATGTCCTATAGTGGACCGGTTAAGCAATAAATCGTGCACTTTGTGTTAAAAGCATGGAACTTGGCACATGGATGACATGCACCCTACTAATTATTATTTTGGGATGTGGACCCACCTCAGCAGACCCCCCCTCCCCCTGGTGGCCATTACTGCCATGTTTTTCCAAATGGCCGCCTATCCATTGAAATACATATAACTTTGGAACTATACATTGTAGAATAATAATTTTAGTGTCTATGTGTATAGATCTGAGGTTAACACAGAAGAAACATGACTCCAAATATAATCAAAGAAGTAAAATCATTTAATGATAAGTCACTTTTGATAACAGTTGCCTTCACAAAATATCCACATCCCAAAATAATAATTAGTAGGGTGCATGTCATCTATGTGCCAAGTTTCATGCTTTTAACACAAAGTGCATGATTTATTGCTTAACCGGTCCACTATAGGCGGCCATTTTGGAAAACAAAATGGCCGTAACGTCCACCAGGGGGAGCTGCTGAAGTAAGTCTACATCCAAAAATAATCAGTAGGGTTCATTCTATCTATGTGCCAAGTTTCATGCTTTTACTCAAAAATGCACGATTCTACCAAAAATGCTTCCTTAACCGCCCCACTATCAGGAGGCAGTTGTCTGCTAACTGAATGGCGTGACGTAAATACGTCGTAATGTTATCAATGACGTCAACAGAATATCTTAACAAAAAGGGCGATAATCAAGATTTAATAATGCTAAAAGCTATAAGTTTAAATGTGGACCCAAGGAGACCAGTTTATCTGAGGGCCCAGAGACTCCAAGTCCCGAGTCTGGGAATAGAAGACATATATGTAATTAAATACATGTATGCATGAAATATTCTTACCCCTCTCTGACTTAAAATACTGGACATATTCACCACTGAACCTACAAAAGTACAACAAATATAATTTATCACCCAATAATACATTCTACAGTAGATATCGCTTGTATGATAAATTACATTAGGAGATATCGCTTTACATGAACTTGAAATCTATAGCAAAGAATTTATATTTATTTATTTCTGCATGTAAGAAGGGATTGGGTGATAAATAAAAGCTTCGTCTACACTAGGCTAGTAAATCCCGGCTTTTTAAAAACCCGGCTTTTTCAAAACCCGGCTTTTTCAAGTGTAGCGTCTACACTGACTGAAGTTTTGTAACGGTAAAAGACGATGAACACCGACCTTTGTTATTTGTGCCAATGTTATGAATGTACGGAAGTTCGGGAAGGATGACATCGGGGTACCCGATAAAACCCGGTTTTTACCGTCTACACACATAAAATTGCCGGTTTTTTGAAAAAGCCGGCTTTTTGATTCTGAAAAATCCCTCAATTATTGCCGGATTTTAAAAAGCCGGCTTTTACGATTGAGAAATTGAAAAAGCCCGCTTTTAGGAAAAAAACGGCTTTTTAAAGGCTAGTGTAGACGGTGAATGCTGCTAGTGTAGACGTGGCCTATATCTCCTACTCGTCTTTTTTGATATCAAAAAATATCAACACTCGTTGATAAAATAAAAAAAATTCGGCAGTCAAAAAAGACTGGTAGGAGATTCTCTATATATACCCCAAGGGGTATGATAACAGAGGGAGAGAGAGAAATAGGGTTTAACGGCCACTCGAAACAAACTAGGTAATTTCGGGACTAACTTATTATATTTTACTTTTATTTCATTAATGCGCTTGTGCGTTGGGGTCTTTAGCAGTGTGGGGGGCGGGGGCGGGGACCCGAAGAAAACCCACGAGGTTGGACAGGCGACCCTACTCCTTGTCACGTACAACCGGATATTCGAAAACCACGCCGGTTGACTCAACTACAGGCTTTATGATACAGCGCGCACTTGCTAACCATTCGCCCATCCAACCCCCCAGGGTATGATAAGAATGACTTACGTTGTGTAAGGTAGAAGGGGATCACGGTGGCTAAGTGGATAAGGCGCTGGTTCGCTTGCCTGGAGGTCGGGTGTTTGATCCCTGCATTGGCCGAGAAAGTTCATCTCGATTTTCCGACGTGATTTCCCCTTGTCAGTGATGCAGAAGGAGGGCCTGACAAGGACAGCTGCCTAGTCGTCCGGATGGTACGAAAAACCGAGGTCCCGTGTACACATTGGAGTGCACGTAAAACATCCCTTGGCAGTTGGAATTCGATATAAGAGTAGGCCATAGTGCCGCTGCCCGGGCAAAACTCCCCTCATAGCACACTGTATGGCGTATGCCCGTCTTTAATTAGCTCTGGTTAAGTGCATAACAGTAGGACGTTAAACCCCATTTCATTTCATTTCATTAGTGTATGGTTGTAGATAAGAAAGTAAGTAAGTCTCACCTTTACTTTGTTTTAAATATGGTATACACAACTTAGACAGATAAACAGGTGCCCGGAGATTAACTCTCATGGTATTATCATAATTATCCATATCTAAATTTTCTATATTCTGATGTATACCAACCCCAGCATTATTAACCTAGGTAAAATAAAGTTTATTATTCAGTAACAAAAGGATTTAAACCGACAGGGCTGATGTCCCTCAAACTCCCAAACCACTGACATTACACGTAATTAATTACTTGCAATGTCGTTCTTGTACAGCGTCAAACAATCAAACTATTTATCTGTTCAAAATGCTTATTCTGCGCATGTTCCTGAAGCAACAACTGCGAGTTTTACAACATCTAGTCGTTTCGGGTTTACTTCATAATTCCCGAACTTTTAGCTACGTTATCTGCAGACATGTAAACAGTAGAGTCCAATCAGAGGTTGTGACATTGCGACTTCCACGGAAACCTTGACATTAACCGAACCTTGAACTTTGCAACGCGATTATCACAGGAAGACATTTTAGCTTGAAAGCGCCATACTTGGTATTCGCGACGACCAAGGAATCTGATAGGCTAACAAGCTGGACTTATACCCAATCAAACTTGGTGCCGAAATATGCAGGATGTTACGACACAGGGCTAGATAAGATGTACGTAGTTAAAGCGAGACCAAGCCTGCTATTGAAAATAATCACTGCGTCAGACCGGGGTGGCGTCTTTACTGCGCTGCTGCGACCAGAAATGCACAAGGTCGTGCACACAGCGCGCGAACATATCAAAATAAATACAAAATTTGAAAAAGCCGCGATATCACTGATTTCCAAGCCAGATCAAAAAACCTTGGGAGTTTGTTTTGAAAATCCGGGAACATGAAAGTAGTTTTATTGGCGGACTTTGTCAATAAAATATCATACAGCAGGACCCGGAGAAAATCCACGAGGTTGGATCATTGCATAGAAGACAGTGTAACTTACAAGTCCATAAATTGAACCAAATGTTTTAACCGTCGTATCAACTACATTCTGTAGGTCTTCTTCTTTTCGTACGTCGCAGCCCATAGTTAATATCTGAAATATAGTCATTGATTTCACTATAACTCTGCACAATCGAATTAGCCCCCTCCCCCCTAATATTCCGCCAACAATAATTATTTCTTAGGAGTTTTCTTAGCTACCCACACCCTGAGCCCCTCCAAAAAATATGTAGCCCCCCCCCCCCCCCCAATTTTATAAGCTGGCTACGTGCCCGTACACTAGACATACATGGCGACTAAATTAACACACGTGTGTTTGGTAATAGAAATAAATTGATGTTACACTGCAGCTATCTTTAATAGTATGAGAGAGGGAGGGAGGGAGAGAGATAGAGTGGGGGAAAGAAGGGGGGAGAGAGAGAGACCAAACTCGAGGATCAATGTTTTTAATTTCATTAATTCACTTGCACGTTAGGGGTCTATAGTAATGGGAGGAAACCAGAGGATCCGGAGAAAACCCACGAGGTTGAACAGGCGATCCTATTCCTTGTCACATACAACCGGGGATTCCAAACCACGCCTGTTGACTCAATGACAGGTTTTATGCTAAACATTCGGCCATCCACCCCCCCCCCCCCCCTAATAGTATGAGAGCAAACAGGGTGGCGGTATGAAACCAATAGAAAGTAATGACGATCTTGTCAAAACTTGTAACACCAATAACGTCTTCGATATATTTAAACCAGAACGGCAAGCCCTGTATCTAAATCTTACAAGATGCATATTTAATGTATCAGTTCACAAAACTTTCTCAGACTTAAGATAAGAATTTACTCAAAATTGTTTCCCCTTATGTTAACTAAAATATAGACCATTAAAAAAACGTTGTTATTTTAATGTATCAAATACATCAATAAGAAACTATGTGCAAAGTTTTGTGTTTCTGGATGAGAGATATTTCCCATAAACAGTGATTGAAAGTTGAGTAAATTCTGAACTTAAGTCTGAGAATGCTTTATGAACTTTGGGCTAGGTTACCTTGTCTTTACTGAGACCGATGGCCTGACATTGTTGACTCGTTTCGTCATTTTTGTCCACTTTTATATCAACTAGAACGAGTTTAACGTTGAACTGAGCAAGATGAAGAGCTATGCCTTGTCCTATTCCAGCACCAGAACCTATTACAGATACAAAAAAAACATCCGTCAAATTATAAACAAGGATTGGTTCCTGCTCGTTCCGGATGCATCCCTGAGATTCCGAACTTGCATGTACTGTCTTAACGAATTTTCCGCCCTCCTATTTTTATCGAGTGTGAGTTTTTTTTCGTCTCCTACTTGCAAAATTTATTGCATGATAAAACATGCTTTCTTAATTGGCATGGCAGTTGTGTGCGCTATGCTAAATGGCATGGCTGTTGATAGAGACAGATGTTGGTGTTTTGTAAGCATTTCGTTTCTTGGAAGCATTTCTCCCAGTGGGCGATGCATCAATTGGCCGATTTAGTGACAATTCTTGGTGTTTGGAAGCATATCTTCCTTTGGAAGATGCAGTGTCGCCGGGTCGTTGAAACGTTTGTAAATTTTAAACAGCACATTCGTTGACCAGTTACTGTTGAACAACCATTTCGAGTAATATATATTAAGGTAAAACTGTCAGACACATTAAACTGAGCCTTTTACACATATTGGAGTTTGATTGAAGTGCTAGTATTTATTAAAATGGATTAACTTTAATCTAAAAGGATTTACTAGAAATTAAAAAGAATTTACTAGTATTTTCTGAATGGGTTTACTAGTATTTTGTAAAAGAGTTTATCTATTTTTTACAATGCATTTACTAGTATTTAAACATTAATTTACTAGTATGTAAATATAATTTACTAATATTTAAACATCAATTTACTAGTATTTAAACATAAATTACTAGTATTTAAACAAAAATTTACTTGTATTCAAACATAAAACATAATTTACTTGTATTCAAACATAATTTACTTGTATTCAAAATATTTACTGGTATTTAAACATAATTAACTTGTATTTAAACATAATTAACTTGTATTCAAACATAATTTACTTGTATTCAAAATATTTACTGGTATTTAAACATAATTAACTTGTATTTAAACATAATTAACTTGTATTTAAACATAATTTACTTGTATTTAAAATAAATTTACTTGTATTTTAGTTAAAAGAAATTACTTACTGGTATATAAAAGGGATTTTGTAGCTATTTTGAGCACGGATTTAATAGCATTTTTAGAAAAAAGGATGAACTATTATTTAAAATGAATTTACAAGTATTTGAACACCATTTAGTAATATTAAAAAAAAATACTTACTAGTATTTAAAGATAATTAAATTACCTTGATGTATTTGTTGTTTTTGAAAGAATATTAAACCCTTTTTCTTTTATTGTCTTTCAGTACAATACTTCGTGTTGTTGCACTAGGGATTTCATATATATCGTACCTCAAATTTACTAAATGTCATTGTGCCTGGTGCCAAGGAGGGTAGATGGCCGAATGGTTAGCACGTGCGTGCTATATAATAAAGCCTGTCTTTGAGTCAACTAGCGTGTTTTCGAATCCCCGGTTGTACGTGACAAGGAGTCTGATCGCCTGTCCGACCTCGTGGGTTTTCTCCGAGTCCTCTGGTTTCCCCCCCACTGCTTAAGACCCCTAACAACAAGCGAAGTTAAACCTCATGTTAGTCCCGAAATAACCTAGTTTGTGTCGACTGGACGCTAAACCCCGTGGTCGAAACCTCGTGCTTTTAGAATAAACCTAGCAATTGTTTCCCACACAAACTATGTTATAATTTTAAGGGGGATATACTATACTTTAAAACGACATACCAGTTATGATAACAACTTTGTCTTTTAATGACGTCATAATCTGTTCTTTAACTTAAAACCAGAACACGGTACCGTATTTGCTGTGAGTACATGTAGTCGTTCTCTGAAATACTGAAATGAATATAATTAATGGTTTAATGAATGGTGACTTTTCCCACATTCCTTTATAATTTCCAACCTCGTGGGTTTTCTCGTGGTCCCCCGATTTCCTCCCACTGCTAAAGACCATTATGCGCAAGCGAATTTTTCAACCATATGTTATTCCCGAAATGACCTGGTTTGTGTCGAGTGGACGTTAAACCCCATTTCTCTCTCTCTCTCTCTCTCTCTCTCTCTCTCTCTCCCTTTATGATATCCAACACTCAACAACACTGATATAACATCAGAATAAGACGCGTTTCCTGGCAAACGTTACAAACCGGCTGTTCTGTAACACTCTTGTACAAACAGACTGTACTGTACCACTCTTGTACAAACAGGCTGTACTGTACCACTCTTGTACAATCAAATAATATAATCACACGAGGGCTTTATCTTACAACATAGATTATAGTCATCAGAGAAAAATAACAGTTTATCACACACCTATAGAGTGTAAGTGTCCTGGGGTCGGTTGCTCAAAACTAAAGCCAGGCTGACACTTGCACGACTTTTGGCCACGATTTTGTCATGCCCATCAGTGTCCACATTGACACGAACTGGCACGACGAGTTTACGCATAGTTTGCGCATAGTTTGCGCATTGTTAACGCACTTCCCACATTGGCACGACGAGTTTGCGCAAATCGGACGGTGTCGTGCCGACTCGAGTCGTGCAAATGCGTGCCACGGAATCGTGCAAGTGTCAGCCTGGCTTAAGTTATTTTAACGATCCGTTAAACTCTAACGAACATATCTTGGTAACATGTGGTCTGTTAACTTCTCGTTAAATTAACCACAGAAAACACTATAGAATACTTTATTTTTTATATTAGCATAAAGATTTGCACCACAGAATGTTCGGGGCCTTTATTTCGAGCAACAATCTTTCTCTCCGTTAAAGTTAACGGCTCGTTTAAGGATAACGGAGCTTTGAGCAACCGGCCCCTGGGCATTAGCTGTTGCTTAGTGCATTGCCACTGTGGCCGAATGAGACAGAGAGAGAGAGAGAGAGAGAGCGGAGAGAGCGGAGAGAGAGAGAGTTTAACGTACACTTGAGACAAACTAGGTCATTTCAGGACTAACATATGGTTCAATTTTATTTCAACAATTCGCTTGTGCGTAGGGGTCTTTAGCAGTGGGAGGAAACCGGAGGACCCGGAGATACACGAGGTTAGATGTGGCCGAATGGTTAACGCTTGCAAGTTTTATCACAATGTCTGCCATTGGGTCAAGTGTCGTCAAGATTGGGATAGAGGGGTGTTTAACGTGCATTGGATTCGAACTAAGTCATTTTGTGACTAACACGCGGTTCAGTACTTGTATTGTAATGATTCTATAGCGTATAGGGGTCTTTAGCAGTGAGGGGAATTCAGAGGACCGAGGAAACACCCACGAGGTTGGACGGGAATCGAAACCACGCCACTTGACTCAATGACCGACATTTTGACCCAACTGAAACACATTTACCATTCATCCCGACCCCCCCCCCCGACAAAAATGTTCCATTTCATTCATGATTGTCTTCTCGGTAATATTCAAAGTATTCTTTGAAATGAAAATGTAGGATAATTCTTTAAAGCCTTGAAAAGATAACATTTGCCATTATCAGTTCATTAGTGCACTGTCACCAACAATCTCGGTGTAGCGGGTTGGCTTGGTACCCTGCGTGACATATTTTTAGTTACAAGAGTGGGTGTCTAGCACCTTGTCCTAACCCTAAGCCACTATTTTTATTTCAAAATATTTTTTTACGATTTTGAAGACCCAGTATCGGTTACTTTCACAGCTGTGATAAGGTCAGTTATCGAGCACCCAACGCCTTATCCACTGAGCCACAACGAAATCAAATATTTATACTAACAAGTCCTCTAGCATACCAAAGTTAGGCTGTCTGTGTCAACAGTTAGCCCCGCTTGAGCACAGACACTAAGCTATTTGACCGACCCTTTAAAGATACATTACGGGAGATTTTTAATAGAGAGTTCGCCATTCTTGCTTTCACAGTTTAAAAGTAGATGATGGAAGAAGAATATATTGAAAATTCCAGTCAAGTTACTTTATTCTGAACATAGTTGTCATCGTTGTAATATTTGACTAGAAATGGTAGGGAAATATATCTTCACCGTTGCCGATCGTTTGATTGACAGGCGTTAACTCAACCTACATAATCTAAATTATCAAGTAAAGTTTTCAATTGCATGCGGAATCACTCAAAAGCGACCTCGCTAAGTACACTCTATTATTTAGCCTCGATCTAACTAATGACGTAAACATAATAGTTAATAATCTCTTCACGGTGCGCCATATTATTTGACTTAACCAATGATTGAAATCTATTTAAATCCAAGCTGAAGCCGAGCCATCCGTTGGTCTATTGAGTTGATTTGGGGCTCGTTATTTTAAATAATAAAGATCTAATTTATAATTTCTATAAGATCTGAAGCCTAAATTCAGACTTTCAATAATCAGATTTAGCTCTTGCATAATGTATCTTTAAGTCCTAAATCGACGATATTAGTGGGAAACACTAAGTAAACTTGGAGAATTTTAGAAGTATTTTTTTTGCTTCCAATTAATGGAATTGAATAGGTTTATTTAGTCTTTGTGTGTGTGTCATTCAGAACAGCGAATTATTCTCGAAGTATGAATTAATCTCGATTTTCCGGCGTGATTTCCCCTTGTCAGTGATGCAGAAGGAGGGTCTGACAAGGACAGCTGCCTCGTCGTTCGGATGGGACGAAAAACCGAGGTCCCTTGGACACATTGGAGTGCACGTAAAAGATCCCTTGGCACTTGGAATTCGATATAAGAGTGGGCCGTAGCGCCGCTGCGCGGGCAAAATTTCCCTCATAGAACACTGTATGGCGCATGCCCGTCTTCAATTAGCTCAGGTTAAGTGCATAACAGTAGGACGTTAAACCCCATTTCATTCATTCATTCATTATTTAGTCTTTGTGTGTGTCATTTAGAACAGCGATTTATTCTTGAAGTATGAAGTCGACGTAGCTCTGCGTGCAAGTTAACAAGTTCTCTAGCAGACTCTTATATTAAGAAAATGAAAGCGGTTAATCATAATAGATTATTATTTGCCTGTTATAAAAATGTTTTTAAAAAACGAAAAGCGAATAAATACGTAACTGAGACTTTTCCATAGGGGGATGGCCGGATGGTTAACGCTTGCTCGTTGTATCATTAGGTCTGTTATTGAGTCAACTAGCGTGGTTTCGATTCCCCGGTTGTACGTGACAAGGAGTATGGTTACCTGTCCAACCTCGTGGGTTTTCTCTCGGTCCTCCGGTTTCCTCTCACTGCTAAAGACCCCTACGCGAAAGTGAATTATTGAAATGAAAAAAAAACCCATTGATACAATAGTTTCGTCCCGAAATAAACTAGTTTGTGTCGAATGGACGTTAAACCCCATTTCGTTTTCTCCCTCTTTTTACCAGGAACCCAATCAAAGCGGATACCGGGACAACCCGGCAAAAGTAAGTGGGTTTCAAAGACAAATAGGCAATGCCAGTGTTAAGCCCGCGTTTTCTCTGGTTGAATGGAAACGACCCCATTACATCGGCGAAACGGGAAAATAGTGTCAAAACGTGCACTTAAAAAACTGACTTTAATGTTAAGCTAGTATACTACAATTATCCTACTGAACACCCAAGTTTCATCTCTTCCACCCGCTAGCCTGGAGGTCGCGTGTTCGACTCCAGCATTGGCCGAGAAATTTCATCGGGATTTTACTGTTTGGAATTTTCTTGTCAGCCTGACATTAAACCGAGGTCCCTTTTATACATGGGCGTGCACGCAAAAGATCCCTTGATAGTTGGAATTTTATATAAGAGTAGGCCATAGTGCCGCTGCCCGGGCAAACTTTCACCCAAAGCACACTGTATGGCGCATGCCCGTCTGCATTACCCCAATCATTAATATATTTAATTGATCCACATTCTACCTGGTAACGGGGAGTTGGATGGCCGAATGGTTAGCACGTGTGTGTTGTATCATAAAGCCTGTCATTGAGTCAATTGGCTTGGTTTCGAATCCCCGGCTGTACGTAAAAAGGAGTGGAGTCGCCTATCCAACCTCGTGAGTTTTCTCCGGGTCCCCCGGTTTCCACCTATTGCTAAAGACCCCTACGCGCAAGCGAATTATGGAAATAAAATTAAACCATATGTTAGTCCCGAAATGACCTAGTTTGTGTCGAGTTGACGTTGTTAAACCCCATATCTCTCTCTCTCTCTCTCTCTCTCTCTTTCCCTCTCTGTCTCTCTCTCTCTCTGGTAACAAACACCTGACTGGATACGTCACAGTGCTTATTGATAAATGATTGAGTAGCATAATGTCGTGTTTGGTTCATCTACCGCATTTAATGCACAATATCTTCCAGGGTGGTACTACTAATATTATTTATTAGTAGCTAAAAATTTAAACATGTTCAAATCAGAAGATAGGCATTGTATTCTTTGACATCAAACATAACGTAGTCGTTCGGATAGGACGGAAACTCGAGGACCTTTGAAACCCTAACCCTAACCCATTCACTGAACACGTTGGTGTACACTTAAAAGAACCCTTGACATTTGGAATTCGGCGAAGAGTTGGTGGAAACGCCATTGTCCAGTCAAAATCCCCCCATTGTTACCCTGCATGACATATGCCCGTCTTCATTAGCCAGGTAAGTGCGGAATTGTAGGACGTTAAAACCCCGTTCCATTTCATGTATTTGACCGTCAGTCAAATTGCAAATTCACATTAATTTGTATAAAGGCCAAAGGTCAATGAGATGTGGGCGTGTGACAGCCTTAGTTACATTCTGTACTGTATCTACATCTTACTACTCACACACTCTCTCTCTCTATCTATCTTTCTCTCTCTTGAATGATCCATACGAATGCCGTTGCGTAACGTTCTTCGAGTGAACACTATATTATAATCAATAAAATTAACTGACCTGTGTTTTAAAAACCATTAAAATTACTGTTCCGGGGAGATAACTCACTGTCGTACGTTCTTATAGCAGGACTAAGACTAATAATTATTTGCCTATTTTTTGCGAGTTATTAAAAGACAATTTTTTCCCCCTCTTCCTGCATTTTTGGGTTGACTTTTTGGTCTACAATAGAAGAAAAGGGATCAAATTTGCAATTTTATAGCAGTTTAGGGTAATACTGACGATATTACAGCGGAGGGATGGGGATGTAAAATGTCTTTCTGCGGAGCAATGAAATGTATCGGAAGTGAGATTTTCACCCCCAGTCAACTTCAAATCCCCGTAGCAAAAAATCTAAACCAACACCCACCTACAAGTTTATGGTGGGGAGATTGCCAACTGTGGTCCCCATTGTGCCTAAAAAGATTGGAACCAACGGAATGTTGAGCAAAAAGCTACAGACTGGGATGTTACACACATTTAACATTGAAGTCAATGGGCAAATAATTACTAGTCTGAGACCAGCAGACGCCTCTTTACTCAGGCATGTCGACTGACGCATAACTGAACCTACATCTCCATGCAGGAAATATTGAGAGAGGGGGAGAGAAATGGGTTTTTTAATTTTATTCCAATAATTCGCTTGCGGGTAGGGGTCTTTAGCAGTGGGAGGAAACAGGAGTGCCCGGAGGAAACCCACGAGGTTGAGAAGGCGTCCCTATCTCCATGCCACATACTCTCACACCAGGGCTCGAAACCACAGCCGCAGGCCAGAGGTGGCCGGCCAGCTAGAGGTCGAAACTCGGCACTCTAGACCACCCCACCCCCCTCATTATAGGTATATGCGCTTTGTATGTATTTAAAATACAGATGTGGCGTTACCCTTTGATGTTGGCGTACAATTTTTTTCAAATCGAACGGGCAACTTGTCAGTCGTGATTTCCCCTTGTCAGTGATGCAGAAGGAGGGCATGACAAGGACAACTGCCTAGTCGTTCGGATGGGACGAAAAAAGAGGTCCCGTGTACACACTGGAGTGCACGTAAAAGATCCCTTGGCAGTTTGAATTCGATATAAGAGTAGGCCGTAGCGCCGCTGCCCGGGCAACATTTCCCTCGTAGCACACTGTATTGCGTATGCCCGTCTTCCATTAGCCCAGGTTAGGTGCATAATAGTAGGACGTTAAACCCCATTTCATTCATTCATTCATCGTGAAATATTAGACTCGCGTGACGTATTTCACTCTAAACGCACATGTGGATTGTCTATATTTTAAGTTAAGCGATGCGTAGTATATTGTTGTTACAATATATTACTTAAAGGAGCTAAATCGCACAACTGACAAGTGGAAACCACGTCGGAAATCCCGATGAACTTTCTCGTCGAATACAAGGATCGAACACGCGACCTCCAGGCTAGCGAGCCAGCGCCTTACCCACTTAGCCACCCAGGCTCCCCCTAATTATACAACGTCAATGGCCGATATCTCGACAAAGAAATACTACAGCTGTGACTGTAGGTCGAAATTCAATAAAACTTTTCTTCCCTATTTTGATCTATTCGTTAATATGGCGTTTTGAATTCATGGACCAAAATTGATAATGCAATTAGGCGTTGCACAATATTGAATAGGGGAGTCTATTTTCAAGGCGGGTTTGGCAGGTCGGAAATTTCCCCATGCCGAATTTGATATTTCGAGGTACTGGGGTTAGGAATTATAATAGACGTAGGTAACCATAGCAACAACCCTACCCTAGCTCCGAATCCCCTGTATATAAATGGGCCGTGTGGAAATAGACTTCTTCAAACTTCCAACCGACCCGATCTCCCCCAAACGGCCTATATGCAATCAGTCAATGAAATAAATCTATAAATACCCCATTTAAAGAAAGTATTTAAATATTTTGGAATCATTATTCCCGATTGATTAGAAATTAAAATTTCTGTATTTTGAAGTAGGTTTTCAGTTGTTAGACGTTTTACTAGTTTCTAATTGGTTGGATATTACAAATATTGCCCACGTCATTTTTGTATGCGATATAACCCTTGTCGATGCGCGTGTTAATCTTCCTGTCATCATCAAAAATGGTTCTGTGTATAGCTTTTATGGTATGTTTTAATTCTATGGAGCGGGGCCTAAACTAAGGTTAAATTCTCGTAGTACGGATTCTGTGTCGGCCTTCCCCCGAAATAATTTAAAAATTCCGGAGTGAAAAACGGCATCTGTGGTGTAGCTTACACAACAGTTTATTTGGCTATGTGCAGTATGACGGCCAAGGAAGCAGCGAATCGGATACCAAGCCAACTGAAAAACCCTAGATCTATAATCTGATGTATGACGAATTTCGCCATTTTGGATCTATGTTAAAGGACCCGGATACAAAATGGCAGCCCTCTTGAGATTATATCAACAAATTAAAAACTGGCTGCCATTTTGAGACTTTTTTGGTAAAAGCGGCGCGTTTTCCTGTTAAAGTAAATCGGTAGTCGACTAGCCGCATCGCAAATGTATGGTCGTAGGTACATATCACTTACTGTCATAAATCCGAGTCTAGATGTAGGGTTACGGAGGGTACCGGAATCTGTCGAGGTTTGCCGAATGGGTGCTGTTGGTGCTCATTTGACTCATCCGAAGGAGTCGATCAAGCGCCAGCCGATCGGAACTAATCTGTGCAACCGACCACCAAAAGCGCTAATGAGGGACTTGGGGCTTCCTTCATAAAATTTTAACTAAGATCAAATCCAGATTTTAGTAATTTGATTGGATAATATTAGAGTGATTATAGTGCTTAGCCAATCAAACTTTAAGTATCTGCTGAAATTATGATTTTATCTTTAGTTAAGATTTCGTGAAACAGGGCTCAGATAGTAGCTAACTTTTCTAAGCACTACATCAATTTTTTTACAGCCTGGTTTTCATATTTACTCAGATATCGTTATTTTGTTTCCCAGTAAGATAGATGACACTTATCTTACATGCATTTTGGCAATATTCGACAAATGTGTATGTCTAACAAATATGTTATTGTGGGTCACTAAAGGTTCGCTCTTGTTGTTGATAATAAAATAAAACCAAGTACGAATAATCCAAACCATTAGACAAAATTCGAAGTCCTATAAACAAACGGTATAGGTAAAATAGTGTAATCAGGCAAAATAGTGTAATCAGCATATGGACTGTACGCCGTGTATAAAATACATGACAAACAGTGGTAACAGGTGCCCGGAAGAGAGTAAGCTCTCCCCGTTTTATGGTTCGAGCTACGATTGAAATTATGGTTATAATCGTGGACTAATCAAGTCTGGTCATATATTGTGGTCATTCGTATAAATCATGTTGAAACGGGGGATCACGTTGGCTAAGTGGATAAGGCGCTGGTTTGCTAGCCTGGAGGTCAGGTGTTCGATCCCTGCATTTGCCGAGAAAGTTCATCTCGATTTTCCGACGTGATTTACCCTTGTCAGTGATGCAGAAGGAGGGTCTGACAAGGACAGCTGCCTAGTCGTTCGGATGGGACGAAAGTGGTTAGAGATTATACAGTTGTCATTAATTAGCATGTATCTAACTAGCTGTAACAAATGTGCCTATTTATACACCCATCACTATCGAATACATCATTCAATAGCCACAGTTTTAACACCTTAGTGACAAAACACCTACTTAATGACTACTGCCTGATTACTAACAATTTTAACTAACTAATACACATTATGTATATAAACAGATGACGTTGGTCTATTTGTCGTTTCTTTTTATTTATAACAGTTATTTGTTGCGGAGTGAACGATATCAGTAAAACCCAGGAATTACCATCTCGGTTCCATTCACTTGATTTCATATTTGTTGCTTACAATGTTTGTGTAGTCCTGTCGACATTGGGGGCCCCAATGCACTTTTTCTATTGGGATTATATACTTTGTCTAGGTCCCCACTGTCGTTCGATATGTTTCAACGTGAATAAATGAATGAAATGGGGTTTAACGTCCTACTGATATGCACTTAACCTGAGCTAATTGAAGACGGGCATACGCAATACAGTGTGCTATGAGGGTAATTTTGCCCGGGCAGCGGCGCTACGGCCTACTCTTATATCGAATTCCAACTGCCAAGGCACATTTTACGTGCACTCCAATGTGTACACGGGACCTCGGTTCTTCGTCCCAACCGAGCGACTAGGCAGCTGTCCTTGTCAGACCCTCCATCTGTATCACTGACAAGGGGAAATCACGTCGGAAAATCGAGATGAACTTTCTCGGCCAATGCAGGGACCGAACAATCGACCTCCAGGCTAGTGAACCAGCGCCTTATCCACTTAGCCACCGTCATCCCCCCATTACTAAAAGGCCTAGCTTCATTAGTAAACGATATCAGCTTACATGTGCTACAATAGCTACGGTATTTATTTATGTTTTAGTTTGCATGTGATTAATTCAACATCAGTTCTATTTCTGTTTTTTCTTGTCTTCTCATTACAGGTTTTCGTTTCGTTTATGTACACTGGATTTGCAGACTGTCAAGGTAAGCACAGCATTATATGCATACAGGCCCAAGGAAGGCCTACGGGTTCCATAAATATCTATTCATTTATTTATATGTCGGCAGAGCGAGAGAAATGGGGTTTAACGTCTTCACAACTAGGTCATTTCGGGACTAACATATGGTTTTAATTTTATTTCAATAATTCGCTTATTATTGAAATGAAATTAAACCATATGTTATTCTTGAAATGACATAGTTTGTGTCTAGTGGACGTTAAACCCCATTTCTCTCCCTCTCCCAAGTCGAACACGCGCCTAATTTATTTATTTATTTTCAGTATTAACCGATAACAGAATTAGTGTTATGGAGAATGGTGATTGTTTAGAAGCCATGACGGGTGTTATTATACCAAAACACGACTGTATTGATGAACTCGGTCTCGCTCAATATCTTCAATATCTTGAAGCTGACAGATATGATGCGGATCATAGAGAACAAGAAGGAAACGGTAAAAAGCATAAGAGAGAGAGAGAGAGAGAGGGAGAGAGAAAGTGAAAGAGAGAGAGAAAGTGAAAGAGAGAGAGAGAAAGGACAACGGTAATTTATATTTCAATAATTCGCTTGTGAAGCTGGAGAAGTCGGAGAGAGAGAGAGAAAGAGGAGGGACGATGTCTTTAACAGTGGGAGGAAACCGGAGGACTCGAAAAACACACGTGGCTGGGCACCCTCCTCGAGAGATAGAGAGAGAGATAGGGGGACAAAGATCAACTTTCTTCCAATAATTTGCTTGTGTAGCCTGAGAATTCGGAGAAGATCCGAAGAATAGCCAAAAGGGATTAAACAGACGACGCTGTACAGTAGTTTTCCCGTGCGTAATGTCAGTTAAAGCTGGTAGGGGTCTTTAGCAGTGGGAGGAAACCGGAGGACCCAGACAAAACCCACTAGGTTGGACAGGCGACCCTACTCCTTGTCACGTACAGGTTTGTTATCAGTGTGTCTGTGTATTTATTTCAGGAAACCAACTTGTGTTGGACAATGGTGATTGTATTTTCGGTGATGTGGTCCAGAGTAAGCAGGACTGTATCGGACATCTTGGTGAAATAAGATATCAAAAGAGGGTGCAGCAACAAAATGCAATCGATGCCGCGAAGAAAAACTAATAAATTATGGTTGTTTTAGAAATTCTAGAGCTGATTGAATTCACCCTTCTCTGTCCATCCTATTATAATAATAATAATAATAATAATAATAAAAATCTCGTCATTTTACAAGGCCTGAGGCCTGTTTTCGATTTGGTCCTTGGCACAGATCGTGCGAATGATCCTCGTGGGTTTTCTCCGGGTCCTCCGGTTTTCTCCCACTGCTAAAGACCCCTACGCGCAAGTGAATTATTGAAATAAAATTATACCATTTGATAGTCCCAAAATGACCTAGTTTGTTTGTGGAGGACCCGAAGAAAACCCACGAGGTTGGACAGGCGACCTTAACGCCTTACTAAATTAGGGAGCAGGTATGTATAGTGCACAACACCCATTAAACCCTGTGACGTGCACTAACATACCTTGAAGATATTCTGAATAAACAGCAACAATATTTATACCTCATGTGACTCATCTAACCTTTTAGCTAAAATACTATTTCTTGTAATTTAACTGATAAGAGAGCGAGAGCGATGGGGTTTAACGTCCACTCGACACAAACTAGGTCATTTCGGGACTAACGTATGGTTCTCAATTTTTATTTCAATAATTCGCTTGCGCGTAGGGGTCTTTTGCAGTGGAAGGAAACCGGAGTGCCCGGAGGAAACCAACGAGGTTGAGAAGGCGCCCCTATCTCCATGTCACATACGCTCACACTAGGGCTCGAGACCACAGCCGCAAGCCAGAGGTGACCGGCCAGCTAGAGGTCGAAGTGCGGCACTCTAGACCACTAGCCATATACAGACCCCCCTAATTTAACTGATAAGGAGCAGAGTCGCCTGTCCAGTCTCGTCTGTTTTCTCTGGTTTCCTCTCAATGCTAACGACACTATATGCACAAGCGAATTACTGAAAATGAGCCATATGTTAGTCCCGAAATAACTTAGTGTTAAACCCCATTTCCCTTCTTTCTTTATTTTAATTAACAATATTTAGAATAAACAAAAATGCTACAGAATTAGAAACACTTTTTACTGTAATCTATCGATTCTATATTTATAGAAAATAAAATAATATTATTATTTCATCAAATTTACCCGGCAATTATTTGAGATAAAATATTGAATATTTCATTATTCAACTGTCCTGCGTCATATTCCCACCAGGCGGCCATCTTCGATATATTCCGTCACTTCCGTGTGAGCCACGGGCGTTATGGTGCATTGTTTTTATTACACGCCAACTTGACGACCGATGGCGCAAATTCACGTTGATGTGTGAATATATTTTATTTACATTTTTTTTAAAGATAAAAGATAAAACTTATAACAAACAAAGATTTATAATTAATTACATGATATCATGTATTTATTTTTATTAATATTTTATCTGGATATAAATTAACCCTTTAACGCTGGATAAAGGGTGGTTTGGATTGACATGAAATGAAATGGGGAGTTTAACTTTTATTTTCGGCACCGACAGGGATTAATACCACATAATGTGTTATGGAGTGAATTTGGCCCGGACAGCGGTTTTCGTCACGTTAAAACGGCTAGACTAGTTCCTGCGTCCTGCAGCACTGACAGAGGGATACCACTTCAGAAAATTCCGAGGAACATTCTCAATCGGCACCAGCATCGAACTCGAGATGCACTGCCCGGGCTAATGAACATGGACTTACGCCATTTATTGTGCTATCTAGAGAGAGAGAGTGAGAGAGAGAGAGAGAGAGAGAGAGATGGGGTTTAACGTCCACTCAACACAACTTGGTCATTTCGGGAGTAGGGACAAACAAATGGTTTAATTTTATTTCAATAATTCGCCTGTACATAGGAGTATTTAGCAGTGGGAGGAAACCGAAGTGCCCGGAGAAAACCAACGAGGTTGAGAAGGCGCCCCTATCTCCATGCCACACAGGCTCAAACCGAGCTATCTAGATATAAATTAACCCTGTTAACGCTTGATAAAGGATGGTTTCATTGGTTTGGAATGGAATGAAATGGGATTTAAAGACCTACTTTTCTGCACCGGCCGGGATTACGTAACACAATGTGATATGAGGTGAATTTGGCCAGGACAGCGGCGCTACGGCCTACCATTATTTCGAATTACAACTTTAAAGGGAACTTTTACGTATACACCAATGTGTACACGGGATCTCGTGTTTTCGTCCCATCCAAATAACTACATTAGGTCATGCGTTTTGCACAACGGACAAAGGTGGATACCGCTTCGGAAAATCCCGGGAAAAATTCTCGATCAACACCGAAATAGAATCTGAGCGCAGCGTCTTACTCATTTGACCACCGTGGCCCAAAAGATTTCTTGGAGCTGGTATTTCATCAGTGGGAGCAATCCGGAGAACCCGGAGAACCCGGAGAAAATCCACGAGGTTGGACATGTGGCCCTACATGTGTCACGAACATCCGGGGAATGGCAGACTCGATGACAGACTTTATGATACAACGCCCGCCATTCACCCCCCCCCCCCCCCCGATGTAAAAGAGTAGAATGATGTTAACACCGCTGTCTGGGTATAAGTCTAACACCATTATATTTTTTGTTCCGATTGCCATGGGGGCTTAATGTGTTACACCAACTTGTGATAGAACTTGTTAGATCCCTTCATTGCTTTACCGGAAGAAGGGGCTAAACAAGGAAAGCTGTCTAGTCGTTCGGGTGGGACGGAAAACCGATGTCCTCTGTACGTAAAACATCGCCTTGCAGTTAGAATATGATATATGAGTAGGTCATAGTGCCTCTCCTCGGGCAAAAATTTCCCTCATAGCACACTGTGCGGCGTATTCCCATCTTCATTAACCCAGTCGGATCAGAACAGTAGGCAGTTAAACCTCATTTCATTTCCTTTGAAGTTGAAAGGGTTAACTCGTAGTCGCTGTTAGCGAGTCGGTGCGTGTGGGTTATGGGTCCATGTTTTATGTTACGCCATTTTCCAATATTTGTATGGTTATTGTTTAATAGTTAGAAGTATTATATAATTTGATTGTTTAGTTGTTCAAAGGGAAGTTAAAAGGGTTAACGCGCAGAGTCGGTATAGTTTTCTTTGTGGGTTTTATATTACGCAATTAGCCAATATTTGTATAGTTGCTGCATGATTTGTTAAAAGTGGGATTACAGTTTTATTGTTTATTTGTTAATAGTGTAAATTAATTACGATTCGCCAGCATTGGTGTGGAAACTTATAAAAAACTGAATTGACAGGGTAGACACTTTTAATGTCTGAATTGACAAGGTAAGAGAAAAATTATCAACCATATTTACATTTCTCACTAAAACGTGCCATGGCTTAATTCACGCTAATATATAATCAGAATAATTATTTAAAGGAGCTAAATAGCTAACATCTCGGACCTGGAAATTGACAAAAGTGGGTCGCAACGCATAAAATAATGTTATTTGAATGTATATAAACTGATTTACATTTAATCGTTTTTTTGTTTTTACTCTAATTTACCAATCAGCTATGTTCGACGAACTAAGCCTGAAATCTCAACTGAAAGTCAGTTTATAGCGTCTGGTTATTCAGGTCGACACCGATAGAATTTAATGATCATGCTCTCCAGTCCAAAAAAGAATATGACATCACTTGTTTGACATGACGTGTGGAATATGTCTAACCTCATTTCTTGAGCACCGTGTTACAAATATTTTCCCCGTAAGATCACAACATCAGGTTGATTTAATTTGACAAATAATTCGTGTTTTGGATGATATTGAGTTAAAGACTTAGCTACTTTAACATTTAAAGGGCTAATCCCGATATTTGTTTTGGGAATAAAACTGCTTAATTTTGTGTTAAAATCCCTTAAAATATTTGAGTCAAGGGCCGAGCAACTACTTCAGTATTTATGATACGTTTTCAATCGACTTAAATCCGCCAGTCTTCATCTGGAATTTGTATTTTGTGGTATCTGGATTAAACCAAACATTTTTTGTAAAAATAATGTGTAGTTTAAATTTGCCTTTCTCTATTAAATACGGCACATGGGTTATTCATAGTCTCGGTCACCCAGAACCCCCTAGTCTTCAACGTACGGAGGGTCTGGGTCGGTTCTCAATTTGTGACGAAAATTTACTGGATAATCTACCCCATAAAAAACCAAACTCCCGGTTACGCATGAGCAATGGAACCTTTTGGCTAAAGTCTCGGTAAGTGATAGATATTGCGAAGCCGGGCTGATTTTGCTAGATTCTATTGGCTAAAGCCTCGGTAAGTGATAGATAATACGAAGCCGGGCCGATTTTGCTAGATTCTATAGAGCGAGACAGTAATATATCCCACAACTGGCTTGGCATATCTATTATTAGAAACAGCATGAATCGCGATGAAGAATTAAGAAGACTGTGAGTAGCCGTACGTCTGATTCATGATGAGAGAAAATTACCATTTCAATTAAAACCTTTACAAACAAAATTTTAGAGAGTGTCATTGTTGACAAGCGAGATGTTTTGATATATTCAGTACGTGGTAACTTAAAAGACTGGATAATCCAGACAATGACCAACTTTCCGTCAAATTTTGAGGACCCATCCAGACTAATATTCGTAGAATATTTGTTTGGATGATAGAGACTAGGTTATTCACTGCATAACCCTCTCAAGTACCCGTAATCGGTTATAAGGTCACCCAACGTAACAATTGACCCGAAATCTTAAAAGGGTTACGTGTCCGGATAAGCAGTTTTGGCGTTCACGTCCAAACGACTCAATATTTTGAGTTAAAATTTTGAGACAAGGTAAATACACCATTCCCCTATATTTTGGCGTTTTATTTTCATACATTCTCAGACTTTTATTTTTGAGCCTCTGTTTAATTCGGGATTGTCCCTTTAATTAAGAAAACAAAATGAAAATACCAAAAGTATATAATATCCAGAATTGGATTCAAAATGGACGTCTAAATAAGTTTTCGCGGATACCAAAATATTACATTGCTAGCAGCATAAATAGATAAAATATTAAACTAAAAATGCTTATTTACATTTTTAACTAAAATATTAAAGAGGGTTTGATGGCAGAATGGTTACAACGTGCGTGCTGTATCATAAAGCCTGCTATTGGGTCATCTGGCGTGGGTTCGAAGCACCGGAATTACGTGACAAGGAGTAGGGTCGCCTGTCTAACCTCGTGGGTTTTCTCCGGGTCCTCCGGTTTCATCCCACTGCTAAAGACCCCGACGCGCAAGCGAATTATTGAAATAAAATTAAACCATATGTTAGTCCCGAAATTACCTAGTTTGTGTCGAGTGGTCGTTATATCCCATTTCTCTCTCTCTATCTCTTACCTCGTAGTCTCCCCTGCAAAAAATCTTTGATACGTCCCTGACCACATGACGTATGACTCTTACCAGACACTTATTCTTGTACCACTGATAAGGGGACCCTTTATTGTTGGTTTAAACAATATTTTATTCAAATAAGATATATATTATACATACACTGACAAAAGTTAAGGATTCGAAAACAAGCCAAGGGCGGGCTTATATTAATTCGTCTCCTTATTTAATAAATATACTAAATACACATATCAATACAAATAACTAAAATGTACATAATGTACAAGTATATATTACATATTTACATTTTTACATAAGTAAGTCGTCGTCATCATCATCATCATCACCATTATCATCATATTCATTTAACATTAATCACCATCGCCAGCTAATTCTTATTGTTGGATAATCCAGTTTGTAATACGGGGAAATGATGCTGGAATGACCCCCTCCCACCCACCCCACCTCTGGATATGGAACCACTACCTTTGTCTACTTGGCATCTAAAAACATATGAAATACGGTGTGTAATAGTCCCAATATTTGCTGGGAGATGCTACTGTAGCCCGGTTGGGGAGGTTCGGGTGTTTTCCGAGTCCAAAATGGCCGCTTTATATAAATAAGAATTTTGTGGAATACTAATCCGAACCCTATCCCTTACCCTATTAAGAAGACAAAACTTTGTTCTAATATTCAATTTCTACCCCTCTAAATAGGGTCATTGTGAGTATTCCCCAAAGTACTCATTTGCATAAAGCGGCTATTTTGGACTCCGGAAATTACCGTACCTCCCCAATCGACGGCCTACAATTAGCATCTCCCGACATAATATTTGCTCAATGACTTCCCTTTGTGTTGGACACCGGACTAAAATAACAATACTATACATACGTTAGCTTTATACCCAACAAGCATCGACCAAATCTATTCAATAATATTGTTTAATGTTTGTTCCAAAAATCAGTTCTGTTTACTCAATGGTGATGAGTTAATGGCCTCGTGATCGTTTGATTGGGGAGACGTCGAATTCTAAAAGCATTGATCGGAAGTGACGAGAACTGTGATATTTAATCTGTAAATAAAAACGGTTACCGAATAAAATCAGACTTTTATTCTATACCATTAAAAAACAATATCTTGTTTGGGTTGTTTGGTTGTTTGGTTTTGCTGTATGGAAGACCATCTGCGACAAAATTCAGTGAGAGAGAAAGAGAAATGGGGTTAAACGTCCACTCGACACAAACATAAAATGGTTTATTTTTCTTTCAATTTTTCGCTTGCGCGTAGGGGTCTTTAGCAGTAGGGGGAAACCGGAAGACCATGAGGAAACCCACGAGGTTGGACAGGCGACTTTAGTCCTTGTCACGTACACAACCGGGAATTCGAAACCACGCCAGTTGACTCAATGGCAGGCTTTCTGATACAGCACGCACGTGCTACGCCCCCCCCCCCCGCGAGGTGAACTAGAACAATGATATGCAATGTTTTATGAGGGGATGAGGGGAAGTTTACCATCACTCACAGATACGTTGCTCCCGCCAAATCGAAGCTCCATTGACAAGGCGAAACTGGGATGGAAAATACCTAAGATAATGATTGAAATGGGGTTTAACGTCCTACGCTTAAGCACCTAACCTGGGCTAATTGAAGACGATGAAGACGGGCATACGCCATACAGTGTGCTATGAGGGAAATATTGCAGCGGCGCTACGGCCTACTTTTATATCGTATTCCAACTGTCAATGGATCTTTCACGTGCACTCCAATTTGTACACGGGACCTCAGATTTTCGTCCCATCCGAACGACTAGACAGCTGTCCTTGTCAGGCCCTCCCTCAGCATCACTGACAAGGGGAAATCACGCCGGAAAATCGAGATGAACTTTTCGGCCAATACAGGGATCGAACACTCAACCTCCAGGCTAGCGAACCAGCGCCTTATCCACTTAGCCACCGTGATCCCCGGAAATACCCAAGAGCGTTCTTCAACCAGTAATGAGACCACCGATGCAGGGCAGGAAGAATGGCCTGACAAGGACACCGAGGTCCCGTAGAAGAGTAGGCCATAGTGCCGCTGTCCGGGTAAAAATTAAAATTTCCATCATAACACACTGTATGGCGTATGCCCGTCTTCATTAACCCAGTCCGGAGAAGAAAATTAGGACGTTAAACGCCATTTCATTTTATTTCATTTCTTCCGCATATGCCATTGAGAGCCTTATTTCCTTTAATTCGCTGGCTCCCCATAGATCGATTGTCAACCGACGGATTGTACTTTTAATGTTTAAATAGATTTTTTTTATATGAATTTTTCTTCCATAAACATATTTAACAATAACCTAATGCACCGTTTAACAGATTGATTACACAAACTCTATTACACATTTCATTGTAAAAATGGATAGGCGAGTCGACTATTCGCTAGGATTATTGGATTTTCCGCTGATTGATTGATTCGTGGCGTTCCTCGTCTACAATTTCATTTAGGTGGATAGTTAAAAAAAGGGTAATAATATTTTTTTATTTTTTTTTTAGGAAAATTAAAATAGGTGCAAATCTGGGCGGTTCGTTCGTTTCTAGGGATTAACGTCCACTTCCACCTAGGGTGATATCGAAGACAAGATCTGGGCGGATAATAACGACACTTTTAAACTGATTGAAATCTAGAATGGGTAAGTACATGTGGTAACAAGTGAATGGACTTCACTCTCGTCGGAGAGGCTGACAAGGACAGCTGCCTAATCGTTCGGATGGGACGAATAACAGAAGTCCCGTGTACACATTGGCATATACGTAAAAGATCCCTTGGCAGTTGGAATTCAGTTGCTGCCCGGGCAAAAATTACCCTCATACCACACCGCATGGCGTATTCATTCTTCACTCTCGTACCTGGACATGATGTGGGTGGATTTTTAAAAAAAAATACCAAAGTAATTTACAGTTTTTGATTTACATTTTTTGATTAAAACAAAAGGCAATTTCGAGGTCATAATAATAAAACTTGGAATTATTGCAATTGATTGAAAGTTAAAAATTGTGTATGTACGAATCAGCTTCTTCTTCGTGACTGAGGGGTTGAGATAGCCTAGTGGTCTAGAGTGCCGCGCTTCGACCTCTAGCTGGCCGGCCACCTCTGGCTTGCGGCTGTGGTTTCGAGCCCTGGTGTGAGCGTATGTGGCATGGATATAGGGGCGCCTTCTCAACCCCGTGGGTTCCTCCGGGCACTCCGGTTTCCTCACACTGCTAAAGACCCCAACGCGCAGGCGAAGGATTGAAATAAAATTAAACCATATGTTAGTCCCGAACTGATCTAGTGTTGAGTTGACGTTAAACCCCCTCTCTCTCTCTTTCTCTCTCTCTCTCTTTCATTCTTCGTGACTTGATTTGATATCGGTGGATAGTTAAAAAGAATAACCACGACAATTACAACTCTTCACATGGATTTGGTGTAGGCGAAGGGTTGAATATGATAAAGGTAATTTTACGTGTTTAGAATTCAATTTATTTAAACAAGGGGTTACGATGATAGAATATAGAATTCTTTTAAATTGAACGAAGTTCAAATAGGTACTTACCTGTGGTAACTAGCCAGTGGATATTCTTCCTCGTACATGAATTTGGTGTAGGCGAATGATTTTAATACGTTAGATTTTAATACACTAGATTTTAATAAGCTAAATTTAAATACAGATTTTAATACACTAGATTTTATTACACTAGATTTTAATACGCTAGATTTTAATAAGCTAGATTTAAATACACTAGATTTAAATACGTGAGATTTTAATACACTAGATTTTAATACACTAGATTTTAATACGCTAGATTTTAATAAACTAGATTTTAATACAGATTTTAATACACGAGGTTTTAATACACTAGATTTTAATACGTTAGGTTTTAATACACTAGATTTTAATACGTTAGATTTTAATACGTTAGGTTTTAATACACTAGATTTTAATACGTTAGATTTTAATACACTAGATTTTAATACACTAGATTTTAATACGTTAGATTTTAATACACTAGATTTTAATAAGCTAGATTTAAATACACTAGATTTTAATACACTGGATTTTAATACAGATTTTAATACACTAGATTTTAATACGTTAGATTTTAATACACCAGATTTTAATACGTTAGATTTTAATACACTAGATTTTAATACAGATTTTAATACACGAGGTTTTAATACACTAGATTTTAATACGTTAGATTTTAATACACCAGATTTTAATACGTTAGATTTTAATACACTAGATTTTAATACACCAGATTTTAATACGTTAGATTTTAATACACTAGATTTTAATATACCAGATTTTAATACACTAGATTTTAATACGTTAGATTTTAATACACTAGATTTTAATACACTGGATTTTAATACACTAGATTTTAATACGTTAGATTTTAATACACTAGATTTTAATACAGATTTTAATACACGAGGTTTTAATACACTAGATTTTAATACGTTAGGTTTTAATACACTAGATTTTAATATACCAGATTTTAATACACTAGATTTTAATACGTTAGATTTTAATACACTAGATTTTAATACACTGGATTTTAATACAGATTTTAATACACTAGATTTTATTACACTCGCTTTTAATACGCTAGATTTTAATAAGCTAGATTTAAATACACTAGATTTAAATACGTTAGATTTTAATACACTAGATTTTAATACACTGGATTTTAATACGTTAGATTTTAATACACTAGATTTTAATACGTTAGATTTAAATACACTAGATTTTAATACACTAGATTTTAATATACTAGATTTAAATACACTAGATTTTAATACGTTAGATTTTAATACACTAGATTTTAATACGTTAGATTTTAATACACTAGATTTTAATACGTTAGATTTTAATACACTAGATTTTAATACGTTAGATTTTAATACGTTAGATTTTAATACGTTAGATTTTAATACACTAGATTTTAATACGTTAGATTTTAATACGTTAGATTTCTAAAACACTAGATTTTAATACGTTAGATTTTAATATACTTGATTTTAATACACTAGATTTCTAATACACTAGATTTTAATACGTTAGATTTTAATACACTAGATTTTAATACGTTAGATTTTAATACACTAGATTTTAATATACTAGATTTTAATATACTTGATTTTAATACACTAGATTTTAATAAGCTAGATTTAAATACGTTAGATTTTAATAAGCTAGATTTAAATACACTAGATTTTAATACACTAGATTTTAATACGTTAGATTTTAATACGTTAGATTTCTAATACACTAGATTTTAATACGTTAGATTTTAATACGTTAGATTTTAATACGTTAGATTTTAATACACTAGATTTTAATACACTAGATTTTAATACGTTAGATTTTAATACGTTAGATTTTAATACACTAGATTTTAATAAGCTAGATTTATATACGTTAGATTTTAATACACTAGATTTTAATACACTAGATTATAATACACTAGATTTTAATACGTTAGATTTTTATACGTTAGATTTTAATACACTAGATTTTAATACACTAGATTTAAATACACTAGATTTAAATACACTAGATTTTAATACGTTAGATTTTAATACGTTAGATTTTAATACACAAGATTTTAATACACTAGATTTTAATAAACAAGATTTAAATACGTTAGATTTTAATACGTTAGATTTTAATACACTAGATTTTAATACACTAGATTTTAATACACTAGATTTTAATACGTTAGATTTTAATACACTAGATTTTAATACACGGGGTTTTAATACACTAGATTTTAATACACTAGATTTTATTACACTAGATTTTAATACGTTAGATTTTAATACACTAGATTTTAATACGCTGGATTTTAATACGCTGGATTTTAATACACTAGATTTTAATACACTAGATTTTAATACCCTAGATTTTAATACACTAGATTTTAATACACTAGATTTTAATACGCTGGATTTTAATACACTAGATTTTAATACACTAGATTTTAATACACTAGATTTTAATACACCAGATTTTAATACACTAGATTTTAATACACTAGATTTAAATACGTTAGATTTTAATACACTAGATTTTAATACACTAGATTTTAGTACACTAGATTTTAGTACACTAGATTTTAATACACTAGATTTTAATACACTAGATTTTAATACGTTAGATTTTGATACGTCAGATTTAAATACGTTAGATTTTAATACGTTAGATTTTAATGCGTTAGATTTTAAAACGTTTAATACACTAGATTTTAATATGTTAGATTTTAATACACAAGATTTTAAAACGACAAATCCGGCTTATAATAAAGACTATATGGAATTCTTTAAAATAGTTACAAGTTGCAAAAAAAGTCTTTCTAACATTTAGGATTTTAATCAATTAAAGCAATAGTAATTCTGGGCACATAATAACGAAAACTTAAAATTCGTTCAAATGGACTGAACGTAAATGTGTACCTTTTATGTGGTAACCTTGGGATGGACGTCCACAAAATTTTAACTACGAAAAATCCCAAATTTTAGTACTTTGATTGTATACTATTAGTTTGATTTTCGTGCTTAGTCAATCAAAATTGAAGGATTTACTTAAATTTGGATTTTATCTGTAGTTAAGATTTCGAGTAACAAGGACTTTTTTTTTTTAAATTTGGTTTTCGTGGCTCAGACCGAAATAATTTGACTGAAACTTTCAGCTTATTCCCTGTTTCGTCATCTATTTTTTAACTATTAAACGAACTACCAGCTCTTCATCCTAATCTCTCATAATGTGTGTTTAATTGATTGACGTTTAATTAAACCCGATTGATTTAGATCAAAATAAAGTATTTACGAAGGTGTTATCACGATTACTGAAATATTAGGCGGAAATGAGTTTGTTTAAAGGGCGTATAGCTCTATACTTTGGAATCCTAAAATAGACGAAAGTGGGTCTAAAATCGAATATTAATGTACTATGAAAGTATATAAAGTATTATATCCATTTTTTTTAAATTGTTATCTCTAATCAATAATTTTCTTTGAAATACGCGAATAATTCAAACAGAGTGTGGGGGGGGGTAAATGGTTGAATGGTTAGCGCGCGCGCTGTATCATAAAGCCTGTCATTGTGTAACGTTGTGTAAATATATCTGGTGCATGATATTGTTACGCAGTTAGGTATTGGTTGTTAATCGGACTATTGACCAGTCATAATTTGGAACAGAAATGTGCTTTTATTGCGGTAGTGTTGGGTAGGATTAGGTCTAATTAAACAAAAATCTGCGAAGAATCTGAGATTGGACGTGACTGGCATTTTTCATTACGTTAATGTTGAGTGGAATTAGGTGCAATCAAAAATAACTCTGCGAAGAATATTTCCACATCAAGCCAGATCAAAGAAATTTGGCAATTTCACGCTTCCGTAGACAAGTCCTTGGAACAATACCCTGAAATGACATTGCACGAATTACTTCAATCATTTATCGGTTAAACAATGCAATTTTACGCTTCCGCAGACGAGTCCTTGGAACAATACATATGCATTGTTTAACCGATAAAATCATATCGTGAAAATTATATTTGTGCGTGATAATAAATAAAATAAAGTGTGTTATACGTCATTGACTTTGTTTGATCATGAATGGAAAACACCGTTAGCTTTATTCTGCACACAGAGATCCATCTAAAATCATACTTCTAGAATAAATCTCTATCCTGAATGGCCGCCATATCCAATCATTAGTATATTGTTTTCTAATGCGTTCCTACTCCCCTTCACATCTGACACAAACACAAATACAAAATAAACCTATTCAATTCCATTAAATGGAATCAGAAAAAATACTCCTCAAAATACTCGAAGTTTACTCAGTGTTTTCGACTAAAATCGTCGATTTAGGCCTTAAAATGTCGGTTAACTAGCTTATTGTCTGGTCTCAAGCGGGGATAACTGTGGACAACAGGCAGTCTAAGTGCTTCACAGTGTGGGTAGGTGTTTCGGGCGTAGCTGTTTCATTCATGTACAAAACTTGTTATTTATCTCCCGTAATGCTAATGTTGATTTATATGAATCTTTTAAACTTGCAGTGTGCGAGAGACAGAGGGAGAGGGAGAGAGAGAGAGAGAGAGAGATTACATAAAATCTATGAAATAGAGCAACACATTATATTCTAAGAATAAAAAATAAATACTTTAAATTTAATAGTGACCTTTAAAAAATATTTTAAATATTCTAAGAATAAATAAATACTTAAATCTAATATAGTAATACGACGTATTTAAATGATATTTATCCAAGTAAAATAAAAAGGTACATCAATTTAGGAATGAAATGTTAGCGTAGAGAGAAATTCTTGAACAGTTAACCTGCGATGCCAGATATTTTGTACAACAGTAATGATACCATATAAAAAGTTTATTAATTTCAATCTGATTAAAACACAGAGCCTATTTCGTTTCGTTTTTTATAGTTCAAAATTTCATTTTACTTGTCTTCACAACACTAGGATCTGGAAGAGTTGTTATTTAACAGGGGTATTATTTAATGTGAGGATTTAGCCGGTGTTGCGGCGAGTTCTTGGCGGCTCTGAACGGAACTGTGGGTAAAGGGCCAAATCGAAAACAGGCCTCAGGCCTAATTTGCTACCCTTGTAAAATGACGAGATTATTATTATTATTATTATATATTATATTATATATAACCCCTAGAAACGTCAACGCTAATCCGTTAATCAATGTCTGGCGACATAGAGTCATAAGCAGCTCGCATGACCCCTGACGCGACCTCCAAGTACAACTAGTCAGATCTTCGTGTGGTGTAGGCCATCGGAAGTACAAAAAACGAAACGAAATATAGATCTGTATATTTATCCGACTGTATTAATTAAAACTGTATACACGTTAAAGGCCCAATACCACTCTTGTTGTAACTGAATAATATGCCACAATCTTTATTCTGGTCAACAAATTGTACTTTTTTGCAATATTCCAATCAATTGGTGAAACAATTTTTATCTTAACACACCTAATTTTAAAAAATTGGAAAAATTCATCTAAATGATTTGAAAAGCCTTACAACATAACCCTTTCAAATGCGACTTGGATTTAACCCTCTGGACAAGTAAAATATGATGTAATGAAAAATTTACACAACAGGTAGGACACTTAAACATCTAGTATACGTAAAATAAGGCTATTATTTATTTTCTGGAGTTACCAAGCCAACAAGAGTGTTATTGTTCCTTTTTAAAATATTTTATTTACTATTCTTAGACTATTTTAAATATTTTATAAATGTCAATATTATGTGTTATTCTGTTTCATAGATTCCGTGTAATAATTGTTTATGTATGTGGAATAAAAAAAATCCTTTTAGCTCGTTAATCAATGTCAACACTGTTTTCGTTTACAATACAATTGCTCTGTCTAAATTTGAAATATTGGCTGAGCGTGAGTTAGATAATGGCGGACCAATTCGAACCAACCAGGTTTGTGTTTTTGTATCGTAGAATTCTATATGAGAATACATATACTATTAGATTATTATAAATTGTGTTTGAGAGAGAGAGAAAGAGGGGAGAGAGAGAGAGAGAGATAGAGAGAGAGGGGGAGAATTTGGGGTTTAACGTCCACTCGACACAAACTAGGCCATTTCGGAACTAACAAATGGTTTAATTTTATTTCAATAATTCGCTTGTGCGTAGGGGTTTTTAGCAGTGGGAGGAAACCGGGGGACCCGGAGAAAACTCACGGGTGTTGAATCAGACAGGGTATGCTTACTCTTCCGGACACCTGTTACCACTATTTGTCGTGTATTTTGTACACGGGGAACAGTCCATACACTATTTTGCCTGATTACACTATTTTGCCTATACCGTTAATTTACGGTTTCGAATTGCGTCTAATGGTTTGGATTGTTCGTAATTGGTTTTATTTTTTTTATAGTAACATCATGGATCATATGACGAAATGGATCGCAATATTTTGTGTAATGGTCATCTGCCGTATATCTACTCAGGATCCTGATTACGTATTTGTTATATCTACTCAGGATCCCGATGACGTATCTCATATATCTACTCAGTATCCTGATGACGTATCTGTTATACAACTTTACCATAATAGTAAGTCAATGTTTCTATTTATCCTAACCTCGTGGGTTTTCTTTTGATACTCCGTCAATAAGGGATCGTTTAAGCACATATAAAGATAATATTGTCATATACTAATGCCACCTTTCATGTTAGAGTTCTCTCCCCTTTTTTCTTTACTAGAGTACCACAAGAGTTATCTCCCATGATGAAGAATCTTGAGTATGTGGAGAGGTTGAATAAAACATGGCCTATCTAACATGTCGTTTTTGAGAGTTATATATTTTAATCCATGCCATCCATGGTAAACCAGAGTACTAACCCCCACATAGCAATATTATATATATTTAGTTTTCTCATTACATGTGGAAAGCTATGTCCGCTTCCACCGACGTTAAACCCCACTTCTCTCCCTCTCTCTTTTTTAGGAGATGATTTTACTAGCCTGAAAATACTTTAAGTTAGACCATATACTTACTTCCACAGTCTTACACACTTATATGTCACCGTTTCCCATACTACACCGTTTATTCGTCCCATTGTTGCTTTTATCTGTGTATCTTCTCTCTCTCCCCCTCTCTCTCTATCTCTCTCTCTCTCTTTCTTTCTCTCTTTCGCTCTCGCCCTCTCACACTTCCTTAAAGGACCTTAGTCCGTCAAAATCCTCGACACCGAAAACACGAATTATTGGTCAATTTAAATCAACATTGATGGTATGGTCTTACCTAGTAACGGTAGGCCTCTGATATCCAATAAATATTTTACCATTGATACACGAGTCGTGTACCATCGGTCGTTTCAGTGTCACTTGTAACAAGTGACTTAAACGAACGAGGCTAAACATTTTCCACAACCCCTGTCAAACTGTGAGGCCATATCTCACCTGGTGGGCATGCGCAGTAGACTGGAATAACCAGACACTAGATCAATTTTTATTCGGTTGAGACTCATGCCGTATTTCGCTCGACATAACCGATTTGAAATTAAACGGAAACTATTCAATGTAAATCAGTTTATATACAATCAGATTATATTATTCTTTGCGTTGCATACAATTATGGTCAATTTCTAGGTCCCAAATATTAGCGACTTAGCTCCCTTTAAATTAACCATCTGTATGAGCTAATTTGTTTGTATTTTAGAAATGGTTTTTCCGTCAACGTCACCAAAACAGGATGTGTTCTACATGCTTAATAATGGTACATTGAACGCCAGCAACCTATGTACAGACAATACAGAACAAATTGAAACCTACGAGCCTTATTTACCAAACAGGTAGGTGCTAACTGTATTCAAACCCATCTCGAACACCCAGAACACCGTAGTTTAAAGTTTGGTGGGACTACGGAATCTTTTGGAGGGGCTGAGGATGTGGCCGGCCGAGAACGCTCCTAAAAAATCATTATTGATAGCAAAATATTGGGGGGCGGGACTTATTCGATTTCTTTGGGGGGGGGGGGGGCTTCAACCCACGAAGTGTCTGTGTCAGACGATATCTTACTAAATAATCGACCACATAAAAAGTCAAACCCCCGGTTAGGCATGGGCAGTGGATCTTTTTAGCTACAACCAAGAGAGAATTGCGCCAAATTAAATCCCATACTTCAGATCAAGCTTTATTAATGTGACCACGAATTGAGATTAAAAACCATAGAAATATGATCATTGAAGAGATCAATTTAACATTAAAAGCTTTTGGGTACTATGAGAGAGAGAGAGAGGGAGAGAGAGAGAGAGGGGGGAGAGGGAGAGAGAGAGGGGGAGGGAGAGATAAATGGGGTTTAATATCCACTCAACACAAACTAGGTCATTTCGGGACTTATTTGGGTATTGAACAGACAATGTAAGTACATGATGACATAAAAAGAAAAAAAAAATATCTAGCCCTTGACCTAGATATACTCAGACAGACTTATTAATTCTAGGGGCGTACTCGATTGAACGGTCCGGAATTGAATTCTCTTAATTCCGAAAATAGCGTCAATCGAGTGAAAAGGAGAATTTCGGAGGACAACGCATGTGCCGACTGCATTAAAACATTTCTCAACCAATCATGACAGCTGAAATATATTTGTTACTTAAAATACGTCACAATTCTACTCCCACCACCTCAGCTGTCGGAACTGACAGAACTGTGACAGGACTGAATTCCGCATCACTCGATTGCAATTCGGGACGTTCTGGACTGTGAATCGAGCATCCCTAGTCAATGGTACGACAAGGCGATTCAACCCCAGGATTGATTTATCATCAGACAATTTACTTTGTTCAAGTATAACTTGCAAATAAAATGAAATGCAGTTTAACGTCTCACTGTTCCTGACTGAGCTAATGGTTCAGACGGGCATGTACCATACAGTGTGCTTTGGGGGCAATTTTGCCCGGTTAGCGGCACTATGACGTACTCTAATATCGAATTGCATATGCCAGTGATTTTTTTACGTGCACGCCAATGTGTACACAAGACCTTGGGTTTTCAAGACCTCGGGTTTTTGTCCCATATACAGACCCTCCATCTCTTACAAGGGGAAACCACGCCGGAATATCGATATGATCTTTCTCGGCCAATGCAGGGATCAAACACTCGACCTCCAGGCTAGTGACACAGCGTCTTACCCACTTAGCCCCCGTGGTTCCCCTCAAATAAAACAAGGTTTAACGGTCATCCTTTCTGCATCGACTTGACTAAACCGGTATATGCCATACCGTGTGTTAAATATGAAATTTTGTTTTGACAGCAGCACTAGAGCAATGTCTTACATCTCGACAGAGAGAGAAAGAGAAATAGGGTTTTACGTCCACTCGACATAAACTACGACATTTCTGGTTTTTTTTTTATTTCAATAATTCGCTTGCGAGTAGGGTTCTTTCACAGTGGAAAAACCGTCGGACGCGAAGAAAATCTATAAGGTTGGACAGGCGAACCCTACACCTTGTCACGTGTAAGTTGTAATCGAAATCCCACCACTTGACTCAATGAAAGCACGCGTAGAACCGTTAGACCCCCCCCCCCCCCTCACCCCCGTGGAGTTAAATGTACTGCTGTTGTTTTATGATCTTGTATGGGGAGAACGCTAGATCAAAGACGGTCCTTAGCATTTTATGACGTCATATGTGGATTGTGGGTTAGGATATGGGGTAAGGGTAAGTGCTAGGACTTGCAGATTTCGTTGGAGTCTCAAGATGTAGACAGGGCTAGCCCTAACCCTAACCCTGGGCCAAGCCCAACCCTTACCCAAATCCACATATGACGTCATAAAATGCTAAGGACCGTCTTTGATCTATCGTTCTCCCTTGTATGGTTTTATTTTTACACAATTTAGATTGTACGTCATCAATGGGAGTACGACAGGTGACCGAGTAGAAAACATCACAATGCCGGGAACGTACAGGTGTTGGTCATCCAATGAAAATGGCACATCGATATCAAAAACATTTACTGTGGTCAATGTTACAGGTGAGCATCAAAGGGGGTATTTCGAGACAGAGAGGGGGGGGGGGGGGGTAACGTCCACTCGACACAAACTACGTCATTTTTTGACTAGCATATGGTTTAATTTTGATTCGATAATTCGCTTGCGCGTAGGGGTCTTTAGCAGTGTCACGTATATCCGGTGATTGAAAACCACGCCAGTAGACTCTATGATAGGCTTTATGATACAGCGCACACGTGCTAACCATTCGACCCCCCACCCGAACCTCCAGTATATGGGAGCTCTCTCAATCAAAAAGTTAATGCGTGGGTGTCAAGATATGAGGGGTAGGTGCGAAATGGGTCGTCCACGAGAATGTCGATAGTGCTTATCAGATTGTTAATATGACTGAATGCCTGCTATGTTTATTATTACAGTCTCTGAAAATATAACTTTAGACGTAAGCCAATATGATCTCAGTAAATACATTCACCTTGAATGTGGTATCAAGGGCGTAAAGCGATATGAAGATATTCAGTGGTCTTATAAACGAACTGAAGATGCAACAGAACATGTACACGAGGATCTTTTAGGTAAGTCATATAACCATCTCATGGTGAAGATGCACATGAGGACCTTTTAGGTAAGTCCGATAACCCCAATCTCGTGGTGAAGATATACATGAGGATGTGTTAGGTAAGTCTTATAACCTTTCTCAAGGTGAAGATATACATGAGGATCTGTTGTAAGTCCTATAACCATCTCATGGTGAACGATACACATGAGGATCTTTTAGGTAAGTCCTATAGCTATCTCATGTTAAAGATGTACATGGGAATCTGTTAGGTATGTCCTATAACCAACCACATGATGTTGGACGATATACATGAGGATTTGTTAGGTAAGTCATATAACCTTTCTATGGTAAATATATACATGAGGATCTGCCGTAAGTCCGATAACCAATCTCATGCTGGAGCAGTACATGAGGATCTTTTACACCAATCTCATGGTGAAGATATACATGAGGATCTTTAAGATTAGTCCGATAACAAATCCCATGGTGAAGATGTACATGAGGATCTGTTAGGTAAGTCCTATAACCATCTCATGTTGAACGATACACATGAGGATCTTTTAGGTAAGTCCTATAGCTATCTCATGGTGGACGATATACATGAGGATTTGTTAGGTAAGTCATATAACCTATCTATGGTAAATATATACATGAGGATCTGTCGTAAGTCCTATAACCCAAATCTCATGGTGGAGCAGTACATGGAAACCTGTTAGGTAAGTCCTATAGCCCCAATCTCATGGTGGAGCAGTACATGAGGATCTGTTGTAAGTCCTATAAACCCAATATCATTGTGGAGCAGTACATGATGATCTTTTAGGTAAGTCCTATTAGAATCTATTAGGTCAGTCGGATAACCAATCTCATGGTGGACGATATACATGATGATCTGTTGTAAGTCCGATAACCAATATCATGGTGAAGATGTACATGATGGTCCTATAACCAACCTCTTGGTGAAGATACATGATGATCTGCTAGGTAAGTCCTATAACCCCAATCTCACGGTGGAGCAGTACACGATGATCTTTTATGTAATTCATATAACCAATCGCCACTCGACAAACCTCAGCAAATTCCGGTACCCTAGCTGATCGGATAGCCGTGGCAATAGAGAGACGGCTTCTTACCAATGCAACGAGGGTTCAATCCCAACTCAGGACAAGAACTTTGTCGTTGTAAGTGAGAGGGATATTCGGTCTCCCGTCCGATCAGACAGGTTTCCCCCGAGTTCTTCGGTTTCTTCCTGCAGTAATGATCGAAATCATTCGCACGATCTGTGCCAAGGGCCAAATTTGAAAAAGGCCTCAGGCCTAATTTGCTACCGTTGTGAAATGACGCGATTATTATTATTATTATTATTATTATTATTACATATAGCCTCCCTCGACTGTATGACAGTAAGTGATATGTAGCTTAAAATGCAATCCGGGAACTTGAAAGTAGTCCAAATGGCTGACTTCGTCATACAGCCGCCGAGGCTAGATGTAGGGTACTGGAATCTGCCGAGGTTTGGCCGAATGAACCAATCGCATGGTCGACGATATACACGAGGACCTGACAGGTAAGTTGGATACTAGATGTCGTCGCTAGACAGTCCGTCCATAATTATACCGAAAAATTCGGAAAATACCTTACTTAAATATTGGTCCAGCGCTGCTCCCAGAACAACGAAACAACAGATAGAAAAACTGATCGGAACGCAGAGGAAGTAAGGCATGCACATCTAGATGTTAAAATGGCTAACAGTTATCAGTAGTACAAGCGCATTTACGCAATTTAGACCATGTAGGAATGTGCATATTTTACGGTGTAGACTGTCATTGATAGTCCATGGGCCAATCACGCTATTTTACCAGATTTCGTCTAATAGTTCAGATGCAGCTATGGCGGGACGGCATACCAGCAGGGTAAGCTTACTCTTCCGGACCCCTGTCACCTCTGTTTGTCGTGTATTTTGTACACGGTGAACAGTCCATATGCTGATTACACTAATTTGCCAGATTACACTATTTTGCCTATACCGTTTTTTTAGGACTTCGAATTTTGTCTAATGGTTTTGATTGTTCGTACTTGGTTTTATTTTATTTATATTTGATATAAAAGAGGACGTTCGTTTGTTCAAATCGGCGATCTTTAGGCTCACCAGCAATCCATTTGGCGTCTTACTTGGTGCTCATTGTGTATCGTGTGCAGTGTATGATACAAATCGTTTATTGTTCCTGTGATATTGTGTCTGAGAGAGAGGGAGACAGGCAGAAGGACAGTGAGAGAGAGAGAGAGGGGGAGGGAAATTCGCCACAAACTGGCTTATTTGGGGACTAACGTATGGGTTCAATTTTTTTTCCATAATTCGCATTCGCGTAGGGGTATCTAGCAGTGAGATGAAACTGGAGGACCCGGAGATAACCCACAAGGATGGACAGGCGACCCTACTTCTTGTCACATAAAAACAACAAGTTGAAACCACGCCACTTCACTCGATGACAGACCCTCTGCCTCTAATCAAACACACACTCGTTACCCACTCGCCCTCTCTGGTAATTGTAGCGGATTGGGGAGACTCCTTCATCCGTGCCACACTTTGCTAACAAAGCTAGTTCCTTTTTGTATATTGCAGGTGGTCTCTATGTTACGTTCGAGAAGGCGGTAAATTATACCTGCTCAGTTGGCAAGTTTGTTCATTTAACCAGTGAGTTATTGTATATTATAATTCTTTTAAATTCGTAATTGTATCTTAAAGCAAATGTAATTTTTACTAAAGCTAATTATTTATATTATAATTAGTTATTGTATATTATAATTCTTTTAAATTCGTAATTGTATCTTCAAGCAAATGTATTTTTTTTACTAAAGCTAATTATTTATTGGAAGTTAATCGCCTCTGTTGTGTCGAATAAACGCAGTAGTGTCCGGTCAACCATAGCCAATATCATTTTCAATAACCTACAGAAACGGTGGTTTCTTAAATGATTCAACGGGTTTCTGTCTAATTTGTTTATTTTCTGACTCAATATTGTGTTATTACGTCACTTTCTATTTAATTTGTTTGTTTTCCGACTCGAAAATGCGTTATGACGCCACTATGACGTCATAGCAACCATTTGACCCGCATCATCTGATTCAGGTATATCTCTTTTATATTGACTCATAGTACATTTATAGAGTCTAACATGTCGCCCGCCATCTTGGATTGATTATCAATTTTCGCGTAGACCCGCAAATCTGATTTTGGAGTACGTTTTGGTATTTTGATACGCAAGATACAAAAACAGTTGCATTCAACTTTCTGCGAATTTTTTTTCCAGGTCATAGTGGGTCTGTCTGTTCCATAGATTTACTGGTCTATTGTACATTTGATTATTTAAATCGTTTCAGGTCTTGTATACAAACAGAACATAACCAATGGAAGCCTAGGTCTTGTGTACAAACAGAACACCACCAATGGAAGCCTAGGATTTGTGTACAACCAGAACACAACCCATGGAATTCCAGGATTTGTATACAAACAGAACACAACCCATGGAAGTCCAGGACATATATTTTCTACAGGAGCCTCGGCAATATATAAACGTACATACGCAATACCTACCAATTCACCACCAACATACACAGCATCAGCACCAACCACTACAATACCAAGATACCCGGACATACTAAGTGTACTAGCAACAACTATAAACGCAATGCCAGTAAATACGGACGAAGGCACAATGTCTACGAATTCCCCTAAACAAACCAGTACAATACTAAGATATCAAACCAGTACAATATCAAGATATCGAAGTGACCTACAAGATAACGAGGGTACAACAACAACAAATATAAACCCATTCACAATGAGAACCATAACACAAACTCTTACAATGCTGAAAGCCGAAGCTACCAGCACAATGCCAGCACCAACAATTACCACAATCCAGAACCCAATATTAAACACCATGTTAGCTTCTACAATTACCACAAACCAGAACCCAATATTTAACACCATGCCAGCACCAACAATTACCACAAACCAGAACCCTACATTAAACACCATGTCAGCACCAACATTTAACACAAAACAGAACCCAATATTTAATACCATGTCGTTTACTTATACGAATGTAGTACCTTTAATTACCACACCAACATATCCACAACACAACCCAACACATATAACCACCGCAACACCTTTAGACTCATCATCTACTTCTACAAAGGCAACACTGATGCCCGAATACAATACACAAACATATACAAAGGCAACACTGATGCCCGAATACAATACACCAACATATACAAAGGCAACACTGATGCCCGAATATAATACACCAATATCTACCAATCCAGCACTCACGCCAACACCAATAACGCATGCTTCTATATATCCCAACGCGCCAGCAACGAACAGGACGAAGCGATCAACGCACAATGACAAATTAATGGTACCCGCAAACATAACACGAACATCTACAAACACAACATTAACACCATTAGATGTAACACCAACGTATATAACACAAACAAAAACAGGTACAAATATGACTGCGACACCTACACAGGCGACGACAACACCAAACAACACGAATGCAAAATATACCACCTCGATACCAGTACATACAAACACGATGCCAACAAATATCAGATCGATACCATCAAATACAAACACGATACCAACATCCCCAAACACCATACCAAGCCATCAATCAGTATTACCATCACCAACAACCACAATGCCAACATATTCAAACACAATACCATCACATACAAACACGATACCAACATCTCCAAACACGATACCAAGTCATCAATCAGTAATACCATCACCCACAACAACAGTGCCAACACACACAAATACAATACCATCACCCACAACAACAATGCCAACATACACAAACACAAAACCAAGCCATATATCAGCAATACCAAGCCATACATCAGTACCAATACATACAAACACAATACCATCAAATACAAACACTATACCAATATCTCCAAACACCATATCCAGCCATACAACAGCAATACCATCACCCACAAACAGTATACCAACATCGCCAAACATAATACCAAGCCATACAACAGCAATATCATCACCCACAACCACAATGCCAACATACACAAACACAGTACCATCAAATACAAACACGATACCATCATCTCCAAAAACGATACCAATATCTCCAAACACAATACCATCAAAGACAGTAGCATCAACAACACCGCCAAATGAAAAAACAGTGATATCGGGTTCAACTTTCAGACACACAGGACCAGTGACGCAACCAACAACAACTCTTGTGGTAGAACAACAGAGTAGGTTCTTACTCATAATTATTGTTATTGTGTTTATTTGTGTACCAATGAAATTTACAAATTAGTTAAACCCGAAAACAGTATTCCACAATTCTTTCTCTTAAAATGTCCTTGAAACAGAGCCCTGTTTCTCGAAATCTTAACTAAAGATAAATCCAAATTTTAGTAGATACTTCAATTTTGATTGTCTAAGCACAGGGCGGGCGGAAGCAATTCTTGACTGGGGGGGGGGGGCGTGAAGCAATTCTTGACGGGGGGGGGCGTGGTCTTTTATGAAAATTCAACCCTTATTTAATTATTGGTGTATTTCCAGAGCATTTGCTGTCTTTTATTTGCTTCGGTGCAAATCAATTCCCATTTATATTATATTCAATATATATAGGCCTATTCTTAAAATGGTGTTTGTAGTATTTTATATTATTATTACGGTGGAATGAGAATCAGGTCAGACAGAAGTTGAGAAAGAATAAGAAACATTGACAATATGGAAAGGCTAGGATTTAATACAGATTCGGTAGAATTAACCGCAGAATGCGTACATTAAAAATTGATCGTACAACCGAACGTTCGACACCATTTACGACATCCAAACCTTTAACATTGAAGTCCAATAAATAGACCTGCACAACTTCTAAATGTAAACAAACATAATACCAATACTTCTTTCTTTAAACTAATTTGGGATGATAGGGTGTACTACGGCACACAAAAATAAATAATGCCGTGTCAGACATGATATGCGTGGGCTTATAGTTACCATGGCTTTGCTGTTTGCCGGGGGTGTTAAATTTCGAGTTCGGAGTCTGAGTACAGAGTGAGAGAAGGACGAAGTCGAGGGTGTTTAAATACGACTGGGCGGCTTTCTTCGATTTTTTCTTTGTGCTAGGCGGCAAAAAACAGTGCCGCCCGGCGTGGGTACATCCCTGTAAGTCCGTATAGGCGAAGGTCCAGGGGACGCAATAGCCTGAAGAAAAGAGTACTTGCGGCCAAATTATTGGGGGGGGGGGGCTTTCCTCCTAGCCCCACTACTCCACCGGGCCTGAAGCACTTAAATCAATCTAATATCATCCAATAAAATTACAAAAATTTGTATTTCTATCTTAGTTAAAATTTTGCGAAACCGGCCCCTGTTCTGTAACGGTAGACAGAGAAGCTAAATTATTGGGGGGGGGGGGGGGGCTTTCCTCCTAGCCCCACTACTCCACCGGGCCTGAAGCACTTAAATCAATCTAATATCATCCAATAAAATTACAAAAATTTGTATTTCTATCTTAGTTAAAATTTTGCGAAACCGGCCCCTGTTCTGTAACGGTAGACAGAGAAGCTACTAATTTAGATAACATTGCAGGCCTAAAGAAAGACCTTCAATAGGAAGATTTAGCTCTTGTTTAATGTATGTTTAATATCATATCTTTGGGCTAGACATGGCAAGGTTTTGGGGCGTTTGAAAAAGTTGACCATGAAAAATTTATGAAATATTTTCTTTTTATTTTGATTGAACAATAATAGTTTATCACATCATCTTGAAAAACGTGAGGAAAATATATTCTACAAAAATGTATTCTGTTGTGTTTTTCACCACAAGAGTTCCATATATATCGAACAACAGTTTTTTCTTTCAAATAATCCTGGTCAAACTATATGTATGCTTCTGTGGTACCACATTCCACAAGATTTCCGACTTAGAATAATTTTGATACAGTGTTTTGGGTGTGTGGTGTTTTTTACCACAAGAGTTCCACAAGATATTGTACTTAGAAAAAAAAAGTCGAAAATATTTGGAATGCGGTATTACAGAGGCATAAGGAAGTCCAATATCTTGTGGAACTCTTGTGGTAAAAAACACGACAGACCCAAAACACCAATATCTTGTGGAACTGTTGTGGTGAAAGTTTCACACAAACGCCCCCAAACCTTGGACTATAACCTGAAATGTCAATACATTCTTACAATAATGTTAATATTCACCACCCATACATATTAATGTATAATTGTAAGACATGTTCCAACAATAAAATATGTTAATACATGTTTATGTTTCAACATCCTGTAAATTGCAATTAAAATGTTAATACATGAGTTACTTGCATATTATTATAAATTGTAATTTTAGATGTTAATACATGTTCCAGTAACTTGCATAATATTATTATAAATTGTAATTTTAGATGTTAAACATGTTTCAGTATTTTGTTTTTTATTATTATCAATTGTAATTTTAGATGTTAATACATGTTCCAGTAACTTGTATAGTATTGTAATTTTAGATGTTAATACATGTTCCAGTAACTTGTATATTATTGTAATTTTAGATGTTAATGCATGTTCCAGTAACTTGTATGATTATTGTAATTTTAGATGTTAATACATGTTCCAGTAACTTGTATATTATTGTAATTTTAGATGTTAATACATGTTCCAGTAACTTGTATGATTATTGTAATTTTAGATGTTAATACATGTTCCAGTTATCCATGTCTAAATGGAGGAAGCTGTACAAATGGTATAGAAAGTTATACATGTCTATGTCAAGTTGGCTGGAAGGGGATTAACTGTGAAAACGGTTCGTATTCAAAGTGTATTTTATGAATTCCTGTCAGATTTTGAGGTTTCGGTTTTCTTTGTGACATTTTTTGTTTTATTGTTAAATGTATTTTGATACGTTCAGGTTTCGTTATTTTTAAATATACTATTCATAAAAAGTATGGGGATGTTTGATTTTGGGGGCATAATACTAAAATATGCAAATGACTACGAAAAAGGTCACTATAGAACCTAACAGAAGAAATATTTCCAGTTACATGTGACGCCCACACGCACCAATAGCTACCGCATGGAATGCAGGTGATGCTTGGGGTCATCATGGTGGTCCAACCTTAGATTTGCACGAATCTGACTTTGAATGTTACAGTCATTGTGGCATTGAATTCCAGGGTGGAAACATCAGTTTAATTGTTTTAGTGACCAAAAAACAAATTTTGTTATGCGTCGGCTTACTCAAAATAAAAGGATACGTGCCCTTGGCATGCTACAGATCGGCACAACACAGGCGGTTGTGGCGCGGACGATGAATGTTTCTCAGTCTGTCATAAGCAAGCGCTCAGGTCGACCAAGGGCGACAACTCAAACCCAGGATCGATTTATCCGTACCTTGGCCTTGAGAAATCGTGTCATCACAGCAAATCGGATCAGCGCTCGTCTTCAAACAGACACTGGTGTGAGAGTGAGTGGCCAGACGATTCGGAATCGATTGCATAGGGGTCACCTTCGCGCCCGACGTCATCGCGTGATCCCTTGTTTGAGAGATCATCACATTCAGACAAGACGTCGTTGGTGTAGGGATCGTCAACACTGGAATAATCGAGGCTTGAGCAATGTGATGTTTTCAGATGAGTCAAGATTCACTGTCGATTTTTTGGACAGACGTAGGAGGTTGTGGCGTCGTCGAAACGAGCGCTTCCAAGAAGTTAACGTCCTCAGACATGATCGATTTGGGGGTGGTTCTGTTATGGTGTGGGGAGGCATCACTGCTGCTGGAAGAACGGCTTTACATGTTGTTGCAGGGCGTGTTACAGGCCAGTACTACTGGGACAACATCTTGGCAGTCCATGTTGTGCCGTTCGCACGACGCCATGGCAGCCATTTCATCTTATAGGATGACAACGCAAGATGTCACAGGGCCAGGATCGTTACAGGTTACATCCAACAACAGAACATCACCACATTACCTTGGCCAGCACTGAGTACCGACCTCTACCCCATCGAGCAAGTCTGGGACATGCTTTGACAGAGGTTGCGTCAACGTCATCAACGTTCTGCATATGTCCAAGAACTGGCTGCTGTGTTGCAACAGGAATGGGACAATCTGGACCAAAATGACCTTAGACGTCTGATTTGGAGTATGCCACGTTTGACTTTTCTACTTTATACATCAACATTCCCCATAGTAAATTAAAAGCTCGGTTAAAGCAGCTAAATCGCTAACGCATATAATAATGTAATATGAATGTATAAAAACTGATTTACATTCTATGGTTTCCGTTTTTACTTCAATTTCAAAATCAGTTATGAACTCGACGAAATACGCCAGCAGTCGCAATCAAGTGCACATAATTTATAGCCAGTCTACGTAACTCTGTTTGGTTTGGTGCAGTGTGTCTAGCCTCGTCCCTCAAGTCTCTAAATATAACTAGGGCTGAAACGCATTATGGTACAAGATTCGTGTACCAATGTTAAAAAATTTATTTTATCTTAAATATCGGATTTTAGAAGCTCATCTTTTCCCGGTAAGTTTACATCATCTATGTTGATTTAAATTGACCAATAATTCGTGTTTCCGATGTCAAAGATTTTGGAGGATTTTGAGTTACGGACTTCAGTCCTTTAAAAGACATTATTCACAGTTTGTTTTCATCTTAATCGGGACATGTTAGATATCAATATTTAGTTGTTAATTACAATTCCATATATTTTGTTAAGCCCCATAGTGATTCCAAAAATAAATTCACGGCCATCAAGATAATTCAGATGTTGGATTTTTTAATTGATAATATCTTTGTTGAATTTAGAGGGGAAATTTATCAGCAAGTGGTAGGTATCACCATAGGGACCATCTGTGCACCTTTGCTTACTGATTTGTTTCTCTATTCCTACAAAGCCGGGTACATACAGGTACTCGTAAAATCCAAGTTAGACATTTTAATTTCACTTATCTATCGATAAGTGAAATTAAAATGTCTAACTTGGATATCGATGATGTTCTATCACTGAATAATTCAAAATTCAATGATTATATAGAATTCATATATCCTGATGAGCTCGAAATTAAAAACACTACTGACAGCAATCTCGAAAACCAGAAAAAATGTTGGAGAAATTTCTCTGGTGACTCGGGGTAGCCATTTTCCCCAAAGTGACGAATCACGTGACATGTATTTATTTAACGTGCCTAAATGGCCGAATTACTTATAAATATACCAAAGCGTAGTTATTTTACGTGCCTGGATGACCGAATCACTTAAAAATATACCCACGCGTAGAAAAATAGATCTTTACAAAAACTTGAATATGTACGTTTAGGATCCAATTTTTTATGTCAGCGAGTGGGTATATTTTTAAGTGATTCGGACATCTAGGCACGTAAAATAAATACATGTCACGTGATTCGTCACTTTCGGGAAAATGGCTACCCTGAGTCACCAGAGAAATTTCTCCAAGAATTTTTCTGGTTTCGAAATTGCATATTTAATAGACAGACTACATATCGTTAACACTGTTCATCACGTGCATTTTGATAATTTTAGATGTTGATGCATGTTCCAGTAACTTGTATAATATTATTATAAAGTGTAATTTTAGATGTTAATACATGTTCCAGTAACTTGTATATTATTGTAATTTTAGGTGTTAATACATGTTCCTATAATCCATGTCAAAATGGAGGAAGCTGTATACATGGCATAGAAAGTTATACATGTCTATGTCCACCTGGCTGGAATGGAACTTACTGTGAAAACGGTTGGTATTCACCTTGTATTTAATGAATTCCTGTCAGATTTCAAGGTTTCTGTTTTCTTTGTGACATTTTTCGTTTTATTGTTAAATATATTTTGATACGTTCAAGTTTCATTATTTTTAAATATGTGTTAATTGGAGATACCTCTTAATAGCTTTTTAGTTCCTTTAGTGTCAAACACCCGACCTCTAGGCTAGCGAACCAGTGCCTTATCCACTTAGCCACCGTGATCCCCATGCATGAATAACCAAAAGGAAAGGGATCAAATGATCGAAAAAATTTATATACACCTATATCTTGGCAACTACCCATAATGGAAATCTACTCACAAAACTACCCTAGAAACATTGGGTTTCATAAAGTCTCCTAGGGTGTGGATAAGCATCAGCGTCACTGAAACATCCGACCGATTGCCTGAAGTCTTCCAAATCCCTGTATGTCACTTAAATTAATTTTTTCCTCAAGGACAAGATACAAAGACAAAAGCAACAATGGGACGCATATACGGTGTTGTTGGGGAAACGGTGACACTTGAGTGTGTAAAACTGTGGACGTAAGTATATGGTATATTTAAAGTATTTTCAGGCTAATAGAGTTATCTTCCAAAAGACCCATAACCCAAAACAAAAATCGGACACCTGGAAAGGGTCTCTAATTAGCATAAATTCAAGATGTCAGCCAATTTTGAGAGAGAGAGATGGGGTTTAAGGTCCACTCGACACAAATAAGGTAATTTCGGGACTAAAATATGGTTTAATTTCCAGTTCAATAATTCGCTTGCGCGTAGGGGTCTTTAACAGTGGGAGGACCCGGAGAAATCCCACGAGGTTGGACAGGCGACAATACTCCTTGCCACGTAAACCTCGCACCACCACCCACACACTCTCTCTCTCTCTCTCTCTCTCAAACATTAACAAAAGCCGAGAGGGTATAGGGCGAGTCTAATATGTCGTGGGTCTTTAAAATCTTAGTTCAAAAATAACAGAGTTTGTGTCCGTTGTAATAACCTAGACGCTTTCATTAAAGGGACAATCCCGAATTAAACAGAGGCCCCCCAAAAAAGTCTGAGAATGTATGAAAATAAAACGCCAATATAGGGGAATGGTGTATTTACCTTGTCTCAAAACTTTAACTCAAAATATTGAGTCGTTTGGACGTGAACGCCAAAACTGCTTATCCGGACACGTAACCCTTTTAAGATTTCGGGTCAATTGTTTCGTTGGGTAAGAGGGTTATGCAGTGAAAACCCCATGTTCAGTACTTGAAAGACAAAGTCAAATTTCAACTACACATTATTTTTATAAAAAAAAAATGTTTGGTTTAATCTAGATATTACAAAATACACCTTTGGGCACCGGTCTCAAATTCCAGATGAAGACTGACGCATTTTAGTCGTTTAAAAACGTATCATAAATACTGAAGTAGTTGCTCGGCCCTTGACTCGAAAATTTTAAGGGATTTTAACACAAAATTAAGCAGTTTTGTTCCCAAAACAAATATCGGGATTCGCCCCTTAAAGCTTCTTGATTTTAACGCGATGAAAGTAATAGCCATAATTTGAATTTTAAATGAGTTTTTGTCTCGCAAATACTTATATTTTGGAGTAAGATTTCGGTCGTTGGATATAATATATATATGAAATGTCTGATGATCCCCGCGGGAGGAGGGGGGGCGCTAGCTGTCTTTCTAAAACCCCATATTTCTATGTACTTTTACTTGCGAGTAGAGACTTTCATTAACTATGTGACGAATTATTGTTTACTAAATGAATGAATGAATGAATGAATGAAATGGGGTTTAACGTCCTACGCTTAAGCACCGTACCTGGGCTAATTGAAGACGGGCATACGCCACAGTGTGCAATGAGGGAAATTTTGCCCGGGCAGCGGCGCTACGGCCTACTCTTATATCGAATTCCAACTGCCAAGGGATCTTTTACGTGCACTCCAATTTGTACACGGGACCTCGGTTTTTCGTCCCATCCGAACGACTAGGCAGCTGTCCTTGTCAGGCCCTCCTTCTGTATCACTGACAAGGGGAAATCACGCCGTAAAATCGAGATGAACTTTCTCGGCCAATGCAGGGATCGAACACCCGACCCCCAAGCTAGCGAACCAGTGCCTTATCCACTTAGCCACCGTGATCCCCCCTTTCCGTATGAATAAGCAATAGACGATCCCTACACTAACGAATATAGGTCCACTATCGCGGTAAAAACGTTAGCATGGAAATTAAAATATTGAGGAATGAACCATTATTATGTGGCTCACGCTTTAGTTCATGCCTTTAATGCATTTAGGCCTTTAAGCTTAATAATGTAGAAAGGCTCGCAAAAACCTAGTTTTCCGTCCTACAACACCTTTATAGATATGACATGATGCCAAGGCAGCGCCACTCACTCACCATGCATGTTAGCTGCCCATTGTTTGGAATGTGGAATATTTATAATATTATTTGTGTTATTGTAGAACCATTTGTTTTTTGTTATAGGGCGGGCAGGATGAAAATGAATTGGTTTTTTTCCGACAACACCACGGTTTATATTACAAGTACTGATAAATATCATTTTCAACAGCCTTATCAATGGCGTTTAACAATATGGAATTTAACCCGTAATGATATGAATAATTATACCTGCCTGAATGAGGGACTATTTCACTCACAGTCTGTAGCCAGAATCGAACTTATAGTTCTTGGTAAGTCATCTACTGTCTTACTGTCACGGGGGGCGGGGGTGTGTGTGTGGTTTAATGGTAAGCGTGCGCACGCTGTATCATAAAGCCTGTCATTGAGTCAACTGGGGTGATCCTCGGTTGTACGTGGCAAGGAGTAGGGTCGCCTGTCCAACCTCCTGGGTTTTCTCCGGGTCCGCCGGTTTCCCCACTACTAAAGATCCCTACGTGCAAGCGAATTATTGAAATAAAATTGAACCATATGTTAGTCCCGAAATGACCTAGTTTGTGTCGAGTGGACGTTAAACCCCATCTAGACCATATCATTTTATTTGTTCAACATGAAGTGCGAGATTGTAATTGTCGTCTCACTCTCTCTCTCTCTCTCTCTCTCTCTCTCTCTCTCTTCTCTCTCTCTCTCTCTCTCTCTCTCTCACCATGCGCTCCATGCGCTCTAGAAAGGGTTAAAACTCAATAATTTCAATAATATTCAAAATTAAAAACAAAGATTAGTATTCAATATTGGTCCATTTCGAGCTATGTTCCTGTTTCGCTAAAAAAATATGGGTTCCTGGTACCAATATTGAGGACAATATAAATATTTGATAATCACTACACGAGTCGTGTATTTTATGGTTTTGGGGTGTGTGGGGGAGTAATAGCTCTAATTCACAAACGCCTAACCCATTCCGTGCTATGAACATCGGATAATCATTTCGCTAACCACACCACATTTCTACTACATTACGTACTTCAACTAATTTATATTATATCCAATATAACGTTTTAAATTAATCAAATGAGAGTAAACCCATTTATCAAATCTTGAAAGGTCAGACCGCTATATTTCAATGAGTGACGTCACATCTTAATGTTCACCAACAGATTAAGATGGCGTCGATAATTTCCAAAAAAAGATTACTTCTGTACCTATTTACGCTAAATATGGAATATTTTTTATCCAGATATACTTCAAATACCTTCATTTATTTTTCTAATTCTTTAAAAAAGTGTTTTAGAATTTGTCGGAGGGAAAAAGTTAATATTTCGGGGTCATTAAGTCTCGTCGATGTCATCTTTATCAGTGATACTAACGGCCAAGTGGAAATTCACTGCGGGATCAGTTTGCCACTTTTCTTGTAATTCTATACCAATTTGCTATTTATGATTACAATCTAATACAATATATTTATATTTTATTCGTAAATAATGTCCTCGGGAGATGAATTTATAAAATCCCCGGCTCTTTTCAGATCCCACAATCATATAGCGCCAGTAGCGGATTAAGCTCCACTAAGGCCTGGGGCGGCAGTTGCTGGAGGGCTTATTGGGCTTATTTAAAGTGGCGTGGGCCTAATTAATTTCGGGTTTGGGCCTATGTTGATTCCCGTTGGGCCTAAACCCCGCCCCTTGTCTATGCGTTTTTAATTGTTTCTGACAAGTCCGAAAAAATTTATTTTTACAAAATCTTTGGGCCTGAGGCTGCAGCCTCATCAGCCTCAATGATAATACGCTACTGTATAGTGTACTTTTATAATATGTAAATATTTATTGAAATAATAGTGTCAGAAAAGAAAAATGATAATAATAACAGATGTAGAATGGAGTAAGCAGGCGTAAACGACTGTCGATCACGTAATTTGAACTTTTCACGTATTTCACTGAACAATTTTGATCAAAAAATACAAGAGATGTTTTGGGGTTTTTTTTAAAAAATTGAATATCAATCAATTATAAACACTCAGTTCACATTATTCTATGTTTAAGATCCATTTTCGTTTAAAGCCCCAATACCACTCTTGTTGTAACTGAATAATATGTCCCAATCTTTATTCTGGTCAACAAATTGTACTATTTTACAATATTCCAATTAATAAATGATGCAAAATTCATCTTAACACACCTAATTTTAAAAAATATAAAAATTCAACCACATGCCGTAACATGGTTTGAAAAGCTTTACGTCAACATTTTCAAATGCAACTTGGATTTAAACATATTTTCGAACCCTCTGGACAAGTAAGATAGGTTGTAATGGATAATTTACACAACAGGTAGGACACTTAAACATCTAGTAGTTAGAATAAGGCTAATTTTTTTTCTGGACCTGTCAAGCCAGCAAGAGTGTTATTGTCCCTTTAAAGCGAGTTTTTCAAATTTTCTAAGAAAGTCAAGACATAATTATTTTTATGCCCTTTGTTCAATAGGTTATCAACTCACTATTATACGATCATGGACATTATTACCCCCCCCCCCCCTTAAAAATCATAGACACAGGAATTCACAACACAATTACCTCCCTTGTTTTGCTATTGACAACATTAAGCCGCCATCTTTCAACGTTGGGATTTGAAGTTGAAAATAATAATTTTACCAATTTCTCAGCTGACAAAAATGAATTATACGATTAACAGGATTATTCTTTAACAAATATTTTAATAATTTTAAAAATAATTATTTAAAATTTTGAACTCACTCAAACGACCAAGGAGCATTACTACGCGCGTACTTATTCTAAGACTAAAATTTGATTATTGACTGTTTGTGATTTGTGTTTGTTTTTACTTTTAGATAAGTTCCAATTTATCTCGAATTCCACCACTAAATATTTTGAATCAGAAGAATTGCTTTTTGTAAACTACCATGATTGTTTAACCAACCAGGTGAACACAACAACCACGTGGTATCTAAATGGCCGGAAATCAGGTAACTTGTATTCCTGAAGATTTTAGACAAGTAGGGGGAGGGGGTGCTACATAAAATTGTATTTCTGGAGATGTTAGACGAGGGGGGAGGGGAGAGGGGGGGTGCTACATAAAATGACATCAAACAGTGTTTAACGTTCAATTTATCTGCACCTACAAGGGCACTCACCTTTTACTTATTTCGAATTCATTGAAGTGAAATAAAACGGGGTTTTACTTCCTGCTGTTCTGCTCCGAATTTGGCTAATGAAGACGGGAATGAGGGAAATGGTTACCCGGGCAGACAATTTGGTAAAAAAATATGACATACTAACATCAAAAATAAAATTTGATTTGATTTTTAAATGTTTTATAATTTGTTTATTTTTTAATAGATGCCGCCCAAATTGATGATTTTGATATTAAGGATGAGGCTGGCTGTATACAATGTGACGTCAAAACAACAACAAACAGAAGCTTGTTCCATCAGACATGCTATTTGAAATTACGTAAGTTTATAGTCTGTTTAATATTGGTGCCACACGTTCCGAATCCACTCGGCAAATCTCGACAGATTCCGGTACCCTACATCTAGACTCGGGTGTATGACGAATTCCGCCATTTTGGAACTATTTTAAAGGACCCGGATAAAAATGGCTGTCCCTATGGAGATTATATCAACAAACTAAAGAAATGGCTGCCATTTTTAGACTTTTTTGTAAAAGCGGCACGTTTTCCTGTTGAAGTAAATCGGTAGTCGACTAGCCGCATCGCAAATGTATGGTTGTAGGTTCATATCACTTACTGTAATTACATCCGAGTCTAGATGTAGGGTAACGGAGAGTACCGGAATCTGTCGAGGTTTGCCGAATCCTCACTCGTTATCATACAAATTGCAACAGACAATATGTAAGGGAGATCAATCATGTATCCTCAGTGGTAGGATACAGACCACCATAATACATGTTTAGACCTGATATATGGCTATACGACACTACTAGGCACATGTTTCTTCACTTCCTTTCAGGGGAGCTTACTCCTTATCATACAAATTACAACAGGCAATATGTAAGGAAGATAAATCATGTATCCATAGTAGTAGGACACAGACCACCATAATACATGCTTAGACCTGACATACTAGGCTATACAACACTACTATTTTTCAGACACACTAAAAATACACTATCGGCCACCACACGTGCAAAGAATATCAAGTGTTAAAGAATTGGATTTCAGCATAATAGCCTCCACAAATCCACTTGTGTATATTGACATTACATGTAATTGGAACAGCAGCCTAATCGATGACGTCATGCTGAGCGCTAAGAACGAGACGGTGTTCAAGGTGAGAATTTCATAAGTCAGATATGAGAAAGCGCAAGGTTTCCAAATAAGTAAACCGGTGCCTCATCGCAAATGTATAGGCGTAGGTTCATAATAACACTTACCGTCATAAAGCCAAGGCTAGATGACCTCGCGCCTGGTACCGTTCGTGCATTTTTATGCGCGAACTCTTAGTTTTTCTATTACTGGCACGCGCAAGGGCACTATTTCTATATATTTTACATGTACCAAAATCTGGGATTTCGCGCGGACGTAGGTTTGAGTTAACAGTCTGTGAAGTAGAACACTTGCCACTGTACCTGTGTATCGCTAATTATAAACCGAATGTGTGAAGACAGTTCATATATATCACTAAAAAAAATCAGTACAAATAGAGTTGATTCGCGCTCTATTTGTTACTAAGACCCATGGGATTATTTTCTCAACAGTGTATGAACTTATCGATAGAGCTATATCCTTACAGTTCATATATATCACTAAAAAACATTCAGTACAAATAGAGTTGATTCACGCTCCATTTGTTACTAAGCAAACCATAGGATTATTTTCTCAACAGTGTATGAACTTATCGATGGAGCTATATCCTTACACCGAGAAAAATTATCAAGTCTCGGTGAAAAGAACCATGGTAATCTGGTAGAAAATTACTTTTGTGTTTTTAGAAGCAAACTAACCTGCCGCACATAAGGAAGTCATTATACTAATAATAAAAGGCGAGAACTCTTTTTGCGGCGGAGGCTTATCACCGAGTAATTAACCGTCCACAAACAATAACACTGAGAAATAGGTCAAGGTTAAAACGTACGTTTGCCTCATGAAAAACTAGCAAAATGGTAAATACCTACGGATCTCGATAAAAAAAATCGAATTATAACTCTAGATAAGGTGTGTTAATTAACAAGGGTGTAAGTGGAATATTATAATATGTATAGGAAGCCTAGTGACGAGTGTAGTAAGTAGGCTATAGGCTATAGTTTCGAGTCGAGATTACTCGCTTTCAGTTTACTCTGTTTTTGCGATAAAAAATTATGTGAGAAATACCATACTGACATTCGGGTTTTAAAAGTTGTACGCTAACTGCGTTTGTTAGATACTGACAGAGAAGCCCGGAGTCAAACAATCTCCGCCCGAGCTGTCTTCGTCAGCTAGTATTAAAATGGCGTACAGCCAGTGCCAGTGGGAAAAGACGACAATAAAATCAGAAATATGTTATTTATTGCTGTCGGACTTATTACATCACTCCTGTCTAACAAATCATAAAGCTGTGGTGTTACGGTGGCGACATAGTATTTCACCGTAACACCACGGCCACTCTAACCATTCATAATCCATCTAACTATCATTCCCTACACATTTCCCCTCGCTACTTTCCAAAACGTCAACAACACATCTCATACATCCAATTCGTTGGATGTAGGGTAACAGAACCGCCTAGGGTTGCCGTGTGTTTCCATACGTGTAAGCCAGATTGTACACTAGGTCATTTCAGAAAGACAAAATATCTAACAATTTCATTTGAATAATTCGCTACGGCGTTGAGGGAGAAAACTAGAGAACCCAATTAGGCAGGTGGTACTACCCCTTGTCACGTTCAAGTATGGCATCACATATATATCAGCCACCCAAATCACAATTGTTAATAGTCCTACCTGTTATATTTTTGTAAGTATGATCCGCTGAGGGCCCGGTACCAAACGTAGTTGTTTTACCAAAGTATCGCCGTCATTTATAATCCGTTGATTAAAAACTTGTCGTAGGGGATCTTAAACAGAAAAGTCATTTTACCATCAAATAATCGCAAAAAAAATCCTCTAAGAAATGGGTTTTAAAGCGAGAATTTCATATTTTCTAAAAAAAAAAAAAGTCTAAGCATTATTATTTCTGTGTCTTTTGCTCAATAGATTGTCAGCTCCCTATTATACGATAAAAGATGTTATTCTTACACTTACAACTCGTTCACACCGGAAATGATAACAAAATTACCTCCCTTGTTTTCTATTCCCTACCATTCTTCTGTATTTTGGCGGTTAAATTTCATACAGACTCGGACTTTTATTTTAGAGACTCTGTTCTATTCGGGACAGTCCCTTTAAGGCTTTATTTTGATACATTTTAAAAATATAACTTAAAACATGAAATTGTATCTTTAAGGAAGAAATTCAATCAATTAAACTCCATGTGTATCCACCATCAGCGATGACATCATTAGTTTTGTTAAAAAAGACATTACAAACGTACCATGGTAATGTTACCTGTAACGTTTCACCTGATTATGGACAGAAAGTTGTAATTACAACCCAAGTTATTTTCTCAGAACCATCTAGCGAAGGTTTGATATGCTTTTATTTTGTCTTGTTTAGTCTGTCTGTCCGTCCGTCTGTCTGTCTGTCTGTCTGTCAGTCCGTGTAGGTGCTTTTTAGGTCGATCCAATGATAGAGTTCGAAGAGAAGCATTTTCTGCTTAGGATAAGCAGAGGTGAGCAATTGGATTGGTTGGATGCTTTGGGACTGATACCTTTAGTTGATATTAATTGATGATGAAATTTGGTGTATAGTTTCGTTACATTAATACCTTGACTAAGTTCGATAATGAACATTTTCTGCAGGAGGTAGCAGAGCGATAAGCAATTTCTTTGGCCGAGACTTTGAAACAAATGAGCTAAAATGTTCAAACTTGGTGTATGCGTGTATTAGGAGCATACTTTGATGGAGTTCGGTGATGAACATTGTCTGCTTACAGTAGACAGTAATTACGGTAATTTGATTGGTTGATGGTTTTGGGCACGATAACTTTGGTTCTAATTAATTGAGAGCTATGAGTATAGCTTTATTATAATATTATTATTATCATTATTATTATTATTATCATACATTTATATAGCGCTACTTCCACAACAGTGTTCAGTAGCGCTTTACAATACTATAAAATACACACAAGATGTGATAAAATTCAAAAAAAAGAAATAACAAAAGTTAAGACGTGCAGTATAAAAAATAAAATAAATTTTAACTAAAATATAGAAATAGAAATAACAAAAGTTAAAAATTTGTTAAATATAGA